>JAHIAM010003769.1:0-56971 GCA_021605205.1 Aegilops longissima
AGAGTTGCACGAAGATGTAGAAGATTAACTGAACGGTTCAAGTCAATCGGGGCCTAATGTTGGGGATACAACTACTGGTGTGAACCGCCCGGAGGGATCGGTTTCCCTCGTCGTGTTCAGGCCCATATGGAGGCTGGAGCCGAGAGGTGAATTAAGGTCCATACATGTAAACCGCCTTAGTTTTATAGCTTGTATTGTAAGGCAAGGAAAAGAAACCAAGCGGACTCTTGTATGAGCGGATTGGGATTCTAATAAACGGTAGGCGTCAACCCGTGTATATAAGGGACGACCGGTGGAGTTAAAGACGAAGAATTGAGGCTAAGGCAAGCTATTGCTCCCTAGTCGCCGAAACCATATCAATCACACCTGGCCCGGGCGTAGGTTTTACCTTCATCGAAGGGGCGAACCGATATAATTCCCGTGTCTTGTGTCCGCATTAACCCCTCTAGGTTAACCCGTACGATGGCCCTGCGACTAAGTCCTTTCATGAGGACATCTGCGTGACAATTCCACGACACCACGGAGTATGAATGGGGAAGCGGAGGGAGGCGAGGAACTAAGGGAACAATGTTTGGTTTGAGATCGCTTGTTTGAAATTTGGGGAAAGTTGCAAACTTTGCCCCATCTAAAATTCGGACATATTGCGGGTTAAGGGTAGACAGGCATGTCGGTGTCCCAAATGTGGGTGGGATAGATTTGACGGCGCATGGGTGTTTAAGCGCCCACGGCGTATGAATGCTTTCGTTGGCGGTTGAGGCTGGCGTCTTGGTGAAGTTACAAACCTACGGTTTAGACCTTTGGACATCGGGCGATTGGCTACGGGCGGTCGGGACAGTAATTTCCTACCACCAAAACATTAGTCTCGTAGCGATTTGGGTGACGAGAGGCCTATTTGGCGCCGTTCAATGTTTGGGAGCGAAGCATTAACGTTTTCGGTTCTCTTGAATTGAACTTTCAGGATTTGTCAAACTTCACAAATCTTTACTCTTGAAAATCCTAAAGCTACTATTATTTTGGAATGGAGGGGGTACATTTTAATATACATTGTACACGAGTATATATTAAAAAATATGCAACTTACCTCAGTTCAAGCATGGTTCCAGGTATAATCTCCTTGTTTGCAAAAAAAGTTAGATATGCGTATATATATATAGCATGTTCAAACTCACAACAAAGATTGATGCCCCCTTTTACATCTGATTTACAAATGTCATTATCTCGGGTTCAAATAGATGAATGCACTTCCTATGAATTCGAATCTTCGAAACCCCCTTTATGTTGAATTTGACATGTATTTTATTTCGTAGCTAGCAATTTGGAATGTATCCATGCAAGTGACAAATGTATAAAGTGCTTCACACTAACAACATGGAGTGCACTAATTAATGTTTATATATGAATTGCAAAAGCATCCATTGCCTGTATTTCAAACCGCTCTCACTCTATGGATCGATAATATGAAATAAACACATGCACATGCTAGAATTCAATAGAGTATGGGTGTCTGATAGACCGATTTTCGTCCATACGCAATTTTGCAAAATTCATGATCTCATCCAAAAATAATAATGCCATTTATATTTTAATTTAATGCGTAGAACCGCCTTTTACACGTATATGCACTATGCCTCGAGTATCGGCATTTCTCTTTCACACATGCTCACAATCTCTCTCAGGGTGTCGGGGTGTCTCACACACATGCTCTCTCTGTTTCTCTCTCTCTCTCTTTCTGACTACTATGTACCACTCTTTTCACTAATCTCAGTTGGGAAACACTATTTCTCTCACATGCATATATACACATGCACGGTCTCTACTAGCCCTCTATCGCACATATATGTGCCTCGTGTCTCCCATACGCACATTATCTTTAGGCCTCTCTCACACACATTGCCCCCTCCACACACCTCTCTAATAGTAGTTGGCAGATATGATTTCATCATATCATTGGTAGGATATCCCTGGCTGTTAGGCTGGATGGTATCTGAGTCAAAGTTTTACCCTAGTTCGGATCGGACCCTTGCAGTTGAAGAAAGAGCCTACTCACGGTAATGTATATTAGTGATAGGGGTGTGTACAAAGTACACGTGAATACCGTGCATTGTGCGTGTGTGTATACTATCGACGAACTAGCCCCAAGCTTGTATAACATACTAAGGGCCTAGGGTTACAAATCATATATAGTCGGCTTATCACCGGTGGGGATAGAGTCCTCCATGACTCTGGTAACCGTGTTGTACGCCGAGTCCTCCACATGGGTCTCCGTATAACACGTCTCGGTCCAACCTATATGTGGCGCAGGATGGAACCGCCCATGAGTCTTCATGTTGACCCACCACAACTAGAAATGATGTGCCCACCACACACACACGCAATCGGTCACTAAGAAAATAAGCATATACAATAGTACAACGGTATCTAGCTCACGATCGTCTCCATATTTTGTTGATGACACCGACGGACTTTGCATTTGATCGTGCTCCGTATTTTGTTGAGGACACTTACGGTCATTGTATTTGAAGCGAAAGCACGATATGGTCACTGGACTTAGAATAAGCTCATCACGGTCACCACATACATTTTGTCGTGCTAACCAACATGTGGTTGGATGGTTAGAGGACAGTGGTTTCTCGAGCCCACCAAGGTTAAAGTCCCGGTGCTCGCATTTATCTTGTGTTAATTTCAGTATTTTCAGGCGATGTACTTTCAGTGGGAGGAGACGTTCCACTCAACTACGAGGCACCTATGATGACCGTAAAATCTCAAGATCATGTAGATGAAAAAGTCGGTCGGTGGCGTGTAGCCTCACCCGCGCGTACACATGCGCGCACGCAAGACACGCACACATGTAGGCGTGCAACAACGACTGCGTGCACATAACGCATACACGCACGCATGCTGGCGTGCAACACCGACACGCATACATGCACTCACGAACACACGCATATACGCACCCATGCATGCAACACTGAACGCACCCTTGCACGCACGCAACACTCGCGCCGCTGCACACAAAGCACACGACGCAAGACACACGCTCAACCTATCGTGCATGCACCCTTTGTTAAGGACATGGATTATTACGGTATTAATCAATCTTATACGTGATAAGCAGAACATTGATGTTTGCATCGATCTTTATGAATCTGGCGATCGAGCGGGCTATCAACATAGTAGGCTTAACTACATGAAAAGATGGCGTCACACTCAATGAACAATCATCGGTTTATGAAATGCCGCTTCGACCGCCTGGCCCACAAAGGTTCCTCTGCTGTGCGCTGCTCGTGTTGGGTCAGCGACATGCGAGCCATGCACCCAAAGAGCCCACACGTCAGTGGAAGAACGGCGGGTGTCCTAGGTCAGAGTCGAGGGCGCCACTCGCTGCACGCCCGGCTGAACACGCCTCCGTGCCGCATTCAAACGCCTCCATGAAACCCACCCGTGTGGAAGCCGAGAAACCCACTCTGGACACACGTCCGTTCATGACCGGGCCGGCGTTAACGCATACGCCGGCCAAGCTCCTCCGTCCGCCGTCTATTTAATCTCCTATTTAAGCGAGGCCAAGCGCCGCCAAGAATCGCACACCTCCGCGCTCCCTATCTCCTCCACCATTTTGTCCCTCTTACAATGGCTTACGAAGAGTAGTTATTCGCATCAAGCGGCTGGGTAGCCCGCGGATACAAGCTATGCAGCTCGCTGATCCACCTCCCTCTCCTCGCCGGAGCGGGCGATTGCCGCCCCAAGCCGGTGCGCGGTTCAGCAACTCGCCGCTCCAGGCCAGCTCGACGAGGAGCGGCGCACGGGCGTCGTTGCAGCCATCCACGCCGCCGCCTCGTATGGCGTCTCCCGTTTCTGTGGCCGAGACTCCCATGCCGGCGTCCGCGCCATGCAAGCAGCGACAGAAGCCGGGTGCGCGGAGAGCGACGAGTCGGTGGCCAGCGCCTCCGCCTCCGCCGCCATCATCGAGGAGAAGTAGAACACGGGAGGCCGCTGCCGCTTGGGTCCCATGAAGGCCACCGCGGAGGCAACGCCGGCATACACAGCAGGTGTCTTGCCGGATCCTTTTATTGCGAGGACCTTCATCGACCCCGCATGGGCTCCACGAAAGAGGGGAATGTTAGGATGAACTCGAGCTGGTGCCGGCCATGGCGAAGTAGTGGCCGGTGATGAACTCGAACCGGTGCCGGCCACCATCATCTTGGCACCAGCCAATGATATCGGTTAGGCGGTGGGGAAGGAGCCGTCCTTTGCGCTGAAGCATATACCTCCGGGCTCCGGCAGTCCGGTGATCGTCTTTGCGGACATGAGGAACACAAATCGATCGGTGGCGACCATTTAGGCCAGGTATTATATACTGTGTCTGTCCGAACTAACACCGCGTAGTTCATTTGAATGTAATGAAATCCGTCATGTTTGTGTGAAAATCCGGTATTTTATATGATTTCCGTCGTTGTTTATATGAAATATCAGTTTGTCTCGTGTTTGCGTGAATTTCGTCCGGTTGGTTGAGTTCTTTGTCATAATGTAATGCGGCTACGATTGGATGGCGTAATTTATGGTCGCCGTCGGTCTGCATGGGCGGCTCGGGCGGTGTTGTGGGACAAAAAAACACAGCTCGTGCGAGCTCGTCTCCAACGTGCGCGTTGGAGGATGCATGACAGCATCAGCACCCGAGCCATTCCTCGTTCATCGGTGGCAAAGGCACCGGTGGACAAAAGGGTCGCCAATATTTTGGCTACCCCGGGCAAGATCCAAATAGCCCCTCCCAACAGATTCAAATCCCTCGTTCACCGTGGAATTTTGTCATGTTTTCATGGACTAGCAAGATGCCCGTGCATTGCACGGAACATCAAGATGCATTTTTTACAAACTCCCGCATGCATGCAAGGGATAATTAATGTCCTCCTTTGCTAGTACCACGAGGCAAACACCATTAATATTGCATCGGTTAGTGTTAGTAGCCTTGTATATCTGCAAATTGTAATTTTGATAGTGGCCCCTTGTATATAAAAATGGAGGGAGAAATATGAGAGATAAAGTGAGGAGGAGTGGGGCGTGGTGCCGTGGTGGTGACTGGTGGTCGGACTGGGCGGAGGCATGGGGATGGATGGCGCATTATGTCTAGGTTTGTATCTCTCTCACACACACACACGTGGGTGGGGGCGTGCCGAAGAGAAGAGGTGCACGCATGGCGCACGTACTCCGTCTCTTTCCCAACCACACCCGCGGGTACACGGTGGAGCTCATTTCTGTCGAAAAAGGCAGCCCACGTGGTAATTTGGCACGATGTCTTGGTTGTCCACTTGGTGGAGGGAGGATCGTCTACCACGGGTGAACAAACAAATTGCGACTTGACGCGTTATGTTAAATTAAAAAAGAGGCAAACCATGTGGGGCCTACCTTAGAGGCAAGGCTCTATACACTGGAGTACTTTTGATGTGTCCCGTCAACTTCATGAACAAGGAGAAACTTGCTTAGTACGCCGTCTCCCCGCCCACAGGCACGGTGGCTCGCAGGATGAGGTGAAGCTTACTACTACTGACGCCTTTACGCCCGCTCCCTTGCCCACGCGCGCGGTGGCTCGCAGCACGAGGAGAAAATTGTACTACTCCCTCCGTTTACTCCTCGTTCCTACTACGTACTTTGGTTAGTAATCCCTCTATTTACTTATAAAAAAATACATTTCATTGGAAGAGGCCACAAATACATTTGGCCACTATAAAAAAATACATTTTGCATCTATACAAGGCCACAAATAGTAATCGAGACAAAAGTTACTACTCCCTCCTTTCCAGTTTATGGCTCAATTTCAAAATCTCTCCAACCAAGGTAGAGCGGTGAGTGGTCGAATTAATTTAAGTAGTTTGCACAAGACGCTCGTTTTTCTCAAGAAGTTATGTTTACCGAGGCATTAATTAGAACGAATGCATGAATGACCACTAAATTTCCATGAACTTGTACATGCATTGGTTAGTTTCCTCTTGACACTGCTTGCGTCGGGTGATCTAACACACCTTGAAATCCAACATGTAATGGTACTACTACTAGTATAGTAGAATTGAGACTTATCAAACGGAAAAACGAATGTTTGTTAGATGAGCCCTATAAACCCTAGTGGGTACGTACTCCGTAAAAACAGATTTTTCCAAAACTAAGTCGCTCCCTTTCATGAATTTTGTAGTATACTCCTCCGTCGATGCTCCCTTTCATGAATTCTGTACTTCCTGTCGCCGACATGTGGGACATATAGCAACCGGGTCGACGTGTCAAGCACCAAATAACAGTGCAGAACAGCAGGGGGGCGCACCCCACTCGTACCGGCCTAGTAGTAGTAATGAGCAATGAGACGTCAAATCACAATGCCGCACCTTCCCAGACAGACGAAGCAACCATTATTTCACACTTCGGTTCGACATCATCTCAAACCACGTACTAGTATTGCTTCTGCCTCAAGAGGGACACGCGCATCGCCTTGGTACATCATCACACGTGGGACCGCATGACAGGCCATGCTCCCCCACCGATCGCTCGGTAAAATCACCTCATTTTTACTATACTTCCTCCGTATCAGTTTACTACATGGCATGCACGTCGTTCTAGGTTGAGAATTTAACTTGCTATATATATGTGATGAACAGTACGCTAGCCTTTTAAAAAATGTATACTTTTGTACAGTAGTACTCCACTATCGATGGATTGCGCCATGGAGCAAAAATTGAAATTTAAAAAAAAGGTGGTACATATAGAGAGCGCTCGTCGCCAAATTATGCATATAGTACTATTAAAAAAGCTAGTACGTGCTTAATTGGGGTGCTAAATTCTATTAAAGAAATACTAGTACTAGTATGTACATACTTAAGAGTTAAAGTAACGATAAGAAACATAACATAGTTCTCTTTGGGGCTCAAAGACAACACACCCTCAAATTAAACTAAGCACACCGAAATTAAACTATACAACTAATCCGGTGAACCTTTGCATTAGAAGTTTAGAACCACCATGAGCAGCGACACGCCACCTTACTCGGAGTCCTCATCCACGTCCTCGACTTCGTCCTTGTCCCTCTTCCTCTTGGCGATACTTCTTTGCTTGAACCGCCAACTTGGCTGTTGCTCTTCATCCAACCCTTGTAGATATTGAAACAAAGGTAGCCATCCATTGCAGCGTCTTGGATGTGGTCTATATCTAGTACATTCCGCTGCCATGCATGACGATGAAAGCGTGTATGGAGGTTTCTCCGGTTTACGTCTGAAGGATGAACCATGGCTCTGCCAGGTCAGCATTGAAGGTCGACGAGAGGGCACCGGCCGATTCTTACGGAGGTCGAAGGGTTGCCTACAGCGAGGCCTATCCGACGCAGGACTTCTTTGTCGTTCTTAAAGTCTCTGAGAACGAATTTGACTGTTTTGTCCTCGAGGAAGTTCTTAAAATCCGGCACTCAACGTCGGCATGGCATATGTGGTAGACCAAGCAAACGTTATGTACGCAAACCTGGATCACGGCGGGCTTCTTCCTCTCTTCGTCCTTTAGATCCTTCTCTCGTCCCACGACTGTGGTGTACTCAACATCTAGCCCAGTGACCCACTCATCATGTGAGTTTTCGAACATGCGTCTGAAGCGAGAAAGGCATCCTTTCACCGTCGCGGAAGTACGGGTGTAGATGACGTCGAACTCATCGCCGGTGATGGTTCTAACCTTGTACTCACCGCCGATCGGGAGATTTGGGATGCCATGGATTTGGGAGGAGGTTAGGATTAGTGGAACTGCCGTAATGTGAATGGGCGGGACGACTAGGAGCGAACCGTCGTAGTATTAAAGGACGTGCGAGGGACGAGTAGGAAGCGAACTGCCAGCGTCACGAGCGGCAGGTAGTGGCTTTCCATTCTCCCATGATACGGGCTTCGAGAGCCCTTGGATCTGAGATCGAGCGGTTGCATGGCGTGATTCTAGACCTATGGGTGAATATCCTATCACGGAGGTTATTCGCAAATTTTCAGCAACTTAGCATGCGACCGTTTGATCTCAGATCCAAGGCTGCCCGCAGCCGTATCATGGTCGCCTACCACGACCGTCGCGTCGCTCCTTGGCGGTCGCGCCCTTGGAGATTTAACACGGTGCGTTAGGCTATCTGATGTTGGCATGTCATACATAGTCATCACTTAGTCACTCATACTACAACAAGGTTGGCTATAAGTGTATATTTTTTACTCCTCTCTATCTCTTTCTTCGTACTCCCTCCGTCCCATAATATAAGAACGTTTTTGACACTAGTGTAGTGTCAAAACGTTCTTATATAATGGGACAGGAAATACTAGTATTATTGCATTTGCCAAGGAGTGACCTCTTCCAATGAAATGGTGTTGCTAAGTTTGCTTCATTTAATTAGCTATAGACTCAAAATTGTCTTTTCACCTAGGTACACGCGCTTAGCACCGTTTCTTCCTTGGGTCACCAAACTAGTCTCTCTCTTCTTGATTAACTTGCCACATCAGACTTTATGCCTATGTGGCAAGCTTAGCACTGTGAGGAGAACAAGTAAGTACAATAGTCGCTTTACATGGCATTTTTGCATATGTGGAGGAAAGAGAGGCAAGGAAAAAGTGGAGAAGTGGGCTCTCATGCAAGAGCCAGCCTCTACTACTACATGGTGGAGCATTGGGAGAGGCACCTGTATGGAGGTGGTCAGGAATCGGGAGACTCACGCCGGTCGTAGCGCCCTTGATTAAAATGATAATGGCAAGTCAAATCACGGGCCCCACCTGTCCAGTGATAACTTCATTTGTCAAATCACACAGCCCTACGTTTGCAGCAGCCTACTCCCTCGTCTTCTCGCGTCTTTGTCGAACCGACTAGGCGGAACTGCCCCGCCTACCAAGCAGGAAAAGCCCCGCCCTCGACTTTTAAATACAACTACTCCCTCCGTCTAGGTGAGTAAGTCATCTTCTGAAAACCAAATAATCCCAAAATACTAAGGCACGGTGCATTAACTTCTACCTCATTTCTTGTTTCTTCACATATCAACCAATAAGAATCCAATGATATACTTTTTGTGACATAGTAACTCATATTTAGTTAGTCAAATGGATGACCTAGAACTACGTGCAGGCCCTATAAACCGAGACACCTACAAATAAAAAACCGAGACGGGGAGGGTAGTTCAGCATGTATCTTTTTAGATCAATATAGTCAGGATTCACCAAGGAGCAAAACCAAGAGGTAGGCTACTCCTGTCGTGTTGGCGTAGCAACTCAAGCAGGGTTAGTCCGCACACGAAATGGCGACACACTTAACAGGACCCCTTTGGTAGACATGTGGCTCATCCACCGTCTTGTTCCACGTGCGATACCAAATCACAGTTTGGAGCAGCGGTTGGAATTGGAGGCACCCCGGTCGTAGCGCCATAGTAGTAGAAAATGAGCGATGAGGGGTCAAATCACAAAGCCCCACCTTTCCCGCATTAAGATGGATGGACGAAGCAACCATCATTTCACTCTAGCGCGCAAGAGCATAAAGAAAAGAGAAAACAATGATGCGTGCGGCAGCTACCTAGGGCACCCTAGGGTAGGGGTCTCCACTACAGATCCTTTTTTTTAAAGCGCCTCCACTACAAATCGGCTTCTCCCTCGTCCTCTTGAAGAAAACCGATGATGAGTGCGGCGGTAGGGTTTGTAGGAGTACTACGGCGTGTGGGGCCACGTCATAGTAAACGGGTTCGAGTCGACACCTTAAATATGTGTGAGCCGCTTGCTTTTACGAGAACGAGGCAGCATTTTGGGTTCGGGGACCAGTGGAGATATAGCACGTACAAAAAATTGTGGACGTAGGTTCGACCGAAAGGCAATGATGCATGGGCCCTGCATTTTGATATACCGGGGCGCATGAAATTTGCTACTCTACTCAAAACTAGTAAGGTACACATGTATTGAGCATGAGATTTGAAACCAAATTATGAATAAATACACACTATAGCATGTAAAGCTTTGAGTCATATATGCATGATGTAGATGTTCATTTAGTTCTTATAGTTCATCTCATTCAAAATCAATTAGTTTTATAAAATGTTAAGATTCATGGGGTTGTGCATTGTAAATCATAAAGTAAAAAACAAATAATGGCAATTCATTTAGAAAAAATAATCAATTATGATCTGAAGATTCTAGAACAAAGGAGAAGTGCTTGTGTTTTGAGGTTTGTGCATTATGCTTAAGTTCAACCATGGAGTCTTCTAAATTGTACATGTGGCAGATCTGGTGGAATGTTGATGATATCCAACGGCCGGTAGTGCTCGGATTTGCCCATCTCTGCCTTTGTCGGGTTAGCTTCATCCGCGACCATCTTTCAAAGTTATTGGCACACTATATAGTTCTTGTGCCATAGTTGCATGTTTTGGAAAAAAGCTACTAGTGGGTTGTACTATCTATTTAGGAATAGAAGATGTATACATGGAAGTTGTAGGAAAGAGATGACATGGAGGATCTCAATTCCTATGAGTAGGGATTGGAAAAGAGATGTCATTTGGTTCACATCATAGGAACTTTTCTATTGAATCTAGAGATGACATGTATCTCAAGTCCTATGAGGAGGGATTAGTAAAGAGATGTAATTTGGTTCATATCATAGGAACTTTTCTATTGAATATCGCTAATGTTTATTTTCCTTTGAAATTAAGGGAGTATAGGAATCCATTCATATGAACCAAGTGGCTCTAAAGCTATAGAAATGATATCATGTTTATTTCCTTTGAAATGTAGAGTATATGAATCTATTCCTATGAACCAATTGGCTCTAAAGGAAAAAAAAATCATATCATATAGAGTTCCTATGATATTCCTCGACACTAAAGGATGGTTGAAATTGTTGCGGGTGATACGATGGTCTTTCTTTGTAGACTCCTCACCCATCTTTATAGTTACCTCTCGAAGATGAATGAAATGATATATCTGAGGTATTCTACATGTGCAATTTGGTACACAAAAACTTCGGTAAAAGTTTGCGAGGTTCTAATTTTCAATAAAGCTATATGCCTTGCATTTGAACGGAGGAGCATCGGCAGTTGCTAACACTCACGTGGAAGATTTGTGTGTAGGAGGAGTGGCTGTTCTGTTAAATGACATGGCAAAACTGACACTGTCGGATGCCGATCTAACGGTTCTTACGGTGTTCGTCGGGAAAAGGCTTGTGGCGAACGTTTGTCGGATAATGATTTACGGACACATGCATTGCATTGATACGTGCCCCCCTCTCTCTCACGCACACGCACCCTCACGAGTCACAACTCTCCGAGTCCTCTCGCAGACAAGACGTGGCACCCATCGTCTATCTGCGGTAGGCGTCACGCACATATGTGCTCTTCACACCCTACCCTCGGAACTTCTAAAAACAAAAGACGGCGCACATTTTATTTTAGCTCACACGCCACACACTTATATTATTACTCTTGCGGCAAGCGTTCTTTGGGCATAGTATATATTGTACTCTCACGAAGAGAAGCGGTGCACGACGCACTAGTTCTCTCACACCCACTTTCAGCGGTACGTGGGGCGCATTTTTTGAAGCTGGTACAACAAAATCACTCCACTATATATAAAAGCAGGAGCCTTAGCGCTTGCTTTACTAGGGTTCCTCTCGTTCACTCTCTCATGCTCTCGAGATCTAAGCAAGACATAGGTGGCCACACTCTCTCTCTCACTCACGGCTGGTCACAAATCCGGCGGACAACCTCAACCGGGCGGGGGTGTAGGTGCATCGTTCACGCTGCTGTCGGCGGCGAGGAGGAGACCAACGGCTGCCAGCGTCCCGATCGGCGGCCGTGTCATTCTCTCCGAGAGCGCCCGGCTCGGGAGGGCCTCCGACCCTTCTTCCTCCCTGCGGTATTGTGGCCAAGATCGGCCTCCCAACGCCGTCTTTGCCACATGCCGGCGACCCTCGGTATATATTCCTTGAAACCTGCCTTGCTCTCTGCCCCAGCTCTTCCCCCTTCGTGTGGATCCTTTTCTACTTCCGTCCGCTGTTCCAAAGCCACCTAGACTTCTACTATTATTAGAAGTAAAGCTAGTTCATCTGATCAACTCAAAGCGTTGGTTCAAGCAGGGAAGAAAGTGGGAAAGCTGTAGCATGAATCTAGGACTTGGTTCTAAGAGGAAGCGGGGAAAGTAGTAATATCATCCTTGTTTAAATAACCGTATTTCGTATTTGCGCAAACAGGGATGTCTGTCTCCATATCGTTTCGGGATGTCTGTCTCCGTATCGTTTCTATCCGCGCAATCAAAAGCACACACCTCAGTTTTAGTACAACTGTGCAAAATGAGATGGCTATCCCTCGTTGCCGTCGTCTAACCTCCCGTCTTCAAGGTATCCCTACATTGGTAGTAACTAAGGTAGAATGACCAACGCAATCTAAACGAAGCTGATTAAATGCGTTTTACTTCCTGATTGCGGTGCGAGGGACGAGTGAAAACAACTGCATCCTAGTCCGGAATGCACTTTCTACCAGTTTATCCATGGACCGAGGACTAGCTAGCACGGCTGCACAGAGGTTTTTTGGACAGGTGCACGGACAAGAGGCATTGTGGTCTACTTATTTCTGCAAATAGCGGTGCTTAAATTTAGTGGAATGCACAAGAATTTCACTGGTCGATTACCATTGCATGGTTCAGTTCAGCATTCCATTTGAGACCACAATTATAATTGGTTATTACGGAATGAGAGAACCTAACCCGGATGGTGGCAACAAGAAAAACCAGAGTGAACTCCAGGAAATTTAAGCTGCCGGGAGGCCCTTTGCTCGAGAGAAGCCTTGCTTGTTTTTTCCTGATTTGTAAACCTTCTCACAACTTTGTCTTTTGCTGTGAACTAGTATATGTTTGTTATGTTCTATGAATCATTGAGATGTATAAAACTGCTTAACTTATGCTTTTCAAGATTTTTATGAAGAGCGAGTTTAATGTGAGTGTTCCACATGAGCGCTGGACTAGCATTGAGCGTTTGGAATTTATTACATTGTGGCCTCAATTAACTGCATGAACCTTTGTAACAAGATACATAGTTGCTTATATGATTCACGGGCACACAAAAGTAGCAGCAGTTCCCATAGACGGATTCAAATAGAGTACTAGCCCCGAGAGGGTCGATATGAGCAAGGTTCGGATAATTAGACACAATCCAAACTACTATTAAACACTAGCTGGGGCAACTATTTCATGCCTCGATCTAATTTGGGCTGGACACAAGACGGACCTTGCCATGAACATCATCAAGGACGTCCCGCAGCAGCTCAATCCTGTGAACCTTCATGAAGACAACCTTGTGGCCTTGCCACTGATAAACTTGTTTGTGGAGGCATGCCACGTCATCTTCCTGCGTAAGCTTGACAAGAACAGTATGCCTCACAAACGAAGGAGTAGCTTTGAACTTCTTGTGCTTCAGTACACCCTGGACAACACGCCTGACAAAAGTGAGGCTGGAATACACCTCTTCATTGGTATTACCGCAAATGGCTTCCAGGATCCAACAGCCTAAGAACTCTGTTTTCCCTGTGTGTATATTCAGGTCGTCCGCCTCATAGCGAGTGACATGCACAAACACACAATCCTTGTCTGCATCAGGGCTCTAATTGAAACAAAAACAAATTCTGAATTACTTTTCAGTATAAGAAACACAAGTTATTTAAACCACTATGTATAGCATGGCATCGAAGCTAATAAAATTTTGCATTATTAATCACCACATACTTCCTTTTCTAAAAAAAATCACCACATACTTAGATGAAAAACCACAATCGAGATCGGCAAAGAAGGAAATCACCTTGGGCAGCTCAGCGGGGGCGGGGAGGACACATCCTCGAAGGGGGAAAACTGCTCCTGCAATGCCACGGGGGCTGTAACCTCAAACGGGGCGTTGACCATCTCGGTAGTGGCCGTGGCGATCTGGGGTCGGCTCGGTGGTTGCCTCCATCTTCTTGGAGCTCTCTGTCTCGTGGGGATCAGCCTCCGCGTCTGCTCCAATATCGGCAGATCTTTGCACTGGTTCTCCTTGGTCCATCATGAAACCAGCGAATACTAGGAGACCCCTTGAAAGGAAAACACAATCGCAATGACAATGAAACAAAAAGAGAGTGAGGATCGTTCTTTGCTTTGCAAAAGTTCTTTTTTTTCTCGAGCGAAAATATACCAACATCATGGATCCGCTTACCTTCCCTTCGTTGGGAGAGAAGAACGATGGCGGATCACGAATGTTGCCTTTCTTGAAGGCGGTGAGGAGAAGGGATTCAGCGAAGAGTGAAATGATGGTTGCTTCGTCCGTCAAACTTAGACTGAGGGAGGTGGGGTTTTGTGATCTGACGGCTCGTTCTTGCCTGGCGCACAACCGGGTGACTCTCCTTTGCATACTGCCTTCTAATTTGGTGGATGGCATTTGGGCCTTGCGCTGCATGGCCCGCATGTCGGTGAACAAAAGTATAACGGCATTCAGAGAGGGAGACGTTTCAATGACCTAGGAGGAGCCAGAAGCGGTAAAGTGTCTCCACTCTACTAGTAGTAATTGTTTTTCTGGGTAGCTGCAGAGTGTCTCCACTGTACTAGTAGTAATTGTTTCTCTGGGCCCTAGACAAAACAGCCAATCCGGACTAGTAAATAGTAAAATCAATTCAAAAGGCGCTACCCACACCCAAGACCCCCCAAAAAAAACCCTAGGTACTCTTCTTCCTCGTCGCTCCGACCCACCTCACGTCAGCTCGCTCCACTCGTACCCCCAAATTCCTCACCTCACTCCTACAAAAAAACCCAGCTCCCCTTCTTCCTCACTCCCTCTGAAAACCCCAACTCCCTTCTTCTTCGCTCACACTACAACTAGGCTCGTCATTAGTTACTCTGCTCAAATCCTCGAGCGACGCGACGCCTCGAGGAAAATGGAGTCGGTGACCCCAGCGCCAAGAAGATGAGGCTCCTTGCTTGGCGGACTTTGTTTGTAGATCCCCTGACCCAGCAGCGGGAGAAGAAGCGACTCTCCCAGACGCCATCCTTGGGAGATCATCTCGCTTCTCCTCACCAAGGATTGCTGCCGCACCCAAGTCCTCTCAATTCGGTGGCGCCCTCTATGGCGCTGCCGTGCCTATAATCTCATTGTCGTCGGCTATCTCTCTTCAATGATTTTGAAATCCCAGAGCCATCATCTCCTCCCACGGGGCTCCGTTCAAAGCCTCTGCATCCCATCATGCTACTGAGTAAGCATACCATGCCCTGCATGGTGGGCCTTTGGCTGAAATCCCCTGAATTCACAGAACTACAGCTGCTTGAGTTCTACTATTCCCCTGGGAATCACATACCACATACCGAACGCCATGAACTTGTGCCCTCGGCACCGATGTCCATCTCGCGGTTTTCCTCCTCTCTCCACACCGCCACCTTTGCGCTGTGCTACCTACCAGACAATCTAGTACTAAACCTTCGACTCCCATTTCTCAAGAAACTTTCACTTGTGTGGGTTCGTATATCGGAGGCCTCATTGCACAGCATCATCCACTCCAGTTGCCCTGCGCTGGAGTGCTTGGTGCTTGTTTTCACAGTTAGAATCGGTTGTCTCCAAATAAAGTCGCCTAACCTTGTAAGAATTGGAATTTCTTTTGACGGAAGGCAGCTCATCATCAAGATGCCCTTCACTTCAAAGGTTGATCCTTGATTCTAGTTATTCACCGTTGCAAATAACCGTCCTCTCCGCGCCTAAAGCTGGAGACCTTGGGTGTAATACATGATCTCTGTGCTCATTTCAATATGGTGTTTGGCTCCACAGTTCTTCAGGTACTTTATATTATCATCTACACTTGTAACCATAAGCTGCATTTTAAATTTCTGCGCATAATTTATATATCATCTTGGAGTACACATTTTGTACTAATATTATGTTCTATGCTCAATGAAGAGTTTCTCCATGGATGGCCTATCAATGGTGCTGGATTCTGTCAAGATCTTATATATCCAAATGAATAGTTTTGATCTGAACAAGATTATTGGCTTGCTGCAATGCTTTCCATGTCTGGAGAAGTTGTATATAAAGGTGATAATTTCATGCACATTGGAAGCCCGCATATAGTGTACTAGAATTAACCATTCAGCTGTTGCTCTTTCGACACTCTTCTTTTAGACCTTAACTGTTTTCAATCTTCATGTCTATTTAGGCAACAGGACGGGGTAAGAAAGTTATAACCAATTGGTGGATTCGTAAGCATCGGGATTTTCTCACTTCTCATGAGATTTGATTGAAGACAATAACGCTAGAACGATATGTAGCCAACCGTGCAAACACAAGATTTGTCACATTCTTCCTGCTGAATGCGAGGTTACTATTGTCCATCAGGCTTAAGTTTATCAGCAGCATGGTTTTGACGGATGGGTATGTCGAAGAGCAAAAAAAGGAGTTTCGGTGGGCAAAAGAGCTTACGAGCGTCGGGCTTCTATTTACAACATATTGTGGTCATAATCCGATAAATTTTACGACCGGGATGTTCATTCTATGGACTGGCCGATCCATTTATTTGTGATGCGAAAACAGTCTGGAGTTAGATGTTGTTGCCCTTTTAAATCTGGGTTTTTTGTAAACACGATGAACAATCAACCCTCGTGCTTTTATGCAGTTTGTAAGCTGGAGTTAGATGTTCCTGCCCTTTTCAACTCATTTGTGACTGTCATATTTTCTTTGAAACAAGGCAAATGACTTGCCATTCGTTTAATTTAGAGTGAAATATTGTAACAAATCACAACCAAGGGAAATAACATCACTCACGCCGGCTGCTTGAGCTCACTATGCATTACAGAAGCCAAGTGATTAGCCCCCACCAGCAACCACAAACTTATTTTGAACTAGCACATCAAATGGGCTTTAAATTTTTCATAGGAAAGGCTGCATGACCGTGACAGATTTGGATTCTGACATTTGGGACCCGCGAGGAAATAGCCTATCCAAGGTGGTGTTGACTTACTAGCCAGTCAACAAACGATTCTGCCTACCAGCTGTTGGATTGACATCCAACATCTCTCGTGTATCTTCTATCTCTTGTCTTCTTCTTCCTCCAGCCGCCCAAACCAAACCACCCCGTCGGCTCCGCCTGCTCCCACCTCCCATGGTTGGTTGCACCTCCGCCACCCTACCGTACGTACCCTCCAACGTTGGCCAGTCCCTCCCTATATTCCTCCACACGTCCTGTTATTCTCCGGCGACGTCATCCCCAACACGCACCGTGTCGAACCGATCAACCTCGTACTCCCTCCGCTTTGCAAGCGGACGGCGCATCTTCAACGGCTCCTATTCGTTCCGTCTGAGGCCTCGCCATCGTCCTCCGCCTTGTGGCCTTGGTTCGCTCGTCGTGCGCGGTGCGCCGCCCTCTTGCGTTGTCAACGTCGTCAACAACCGAGAGGAACAAGGAGATGGCTGTACGTGGAAAGGATGACAGTAGGGACCCACCAGCGTCATGGCAGTACGCAAGCAAGTGCCTCTATAGTACAAGCCCAAAAATATGGTTCCTCCTAATGGTTGGACATCTGGGGCTCACGCCATTGTCAACGTAGTCAATAAACGAGAGAATTACACTATGAGCGGCTGACACCAGGGACCCAGCAAGTCGCGCAGTTTTATTTTTTTGAGGAACAAGCAGTTGTTATTTATACTAGTTTTAGCGACGGATCAGGGTAACAACGGGGCTGTGCGGGGGCTGTGGCCCGTCTAGCCAGGGTTTTATTTATGTTTACCACATCATGAGCCCAGTTGTGTTTTTTTCTTGCTGAAAATGGCTAGCCCAGTTCTATTTTTTAAAAGAAATACCCAAACAAGGCCTACTTGCTTTATCGGCCCTGCTGGGCTACAAATCTTTCAAGACGATGAGAGTTTCATTCGGTTTGCCCAGAAATGGCTGTACATTTTTAAAACACATCAAACCGGGAATTAGTTTCAATTTTTTTTCATTACAAGATCTTAAATTCCATTGATTTTTATGCGTGGACAATTATTTGGATTTTATATTTATATAAATTATTTTTCAAAATAGTTTGAATGTGAATCGATATTTCTGGATTAAAAACAGTTGACCGCACCGAAATATGCAAAATTCCGTACACTTTTTAACCGTGTCCACAATATGGGGTGTAATGCTAACAAAAAGAAGATGGGCTCCAAAAAAACCTTAAGAATTAGCAAATGGGTTGTACATTATTAGAAATAATGGCAGATGGGGTGTATGTTGTTTTCCACAGATTTGAGGCTGACTTGTGCGCCTAATACAGGTTGACGCGTATGCTTTCATAAAAAAAAGGTTGATGCACACGCAACGCCCTGTCAACTTAGTCAACACACGAGAGCAAAGGTTGGATGTCCATCCAACGGTGTCGTGCTTCTTCAATCTCTGCTCTTCATGCTCCCGGCCGCTCAAACAAGCGCCCGGACTGCTGCTCCCTCCTCCATGGCGGCTATGTTGCCCAAGAGCCTCACGGCCCCATCGTACTCCATCGCTGGCCTAGCCATCCCTCGACTCACCCACACATTTGTTATTCTCCGTGACGGCAGACGAGCGATAAACCCTCGTACTCCTCCGCGTGGGAAAAAATTGCCGAGTATTCCCTGGCTCCGTGTCGTTCCCTTCCTAGGCCTCGCCGTCGTCCACCGCCCTGGTGCTCTCGGCGCGGCCTGGTCAACGTGGTCAATGAACGACATCCATCGGAAGTGGACTGTACATGGAGAGGCTGACAGCTGGGTCCACGGTCGCACGCAAGGAAATGCCTCCTTATTACGCGCAAAATAATGATTCCTCCACCTGGCAGCTAGGACCCACAGGAAGGGCCTCTGTATTTCATGAAAAAAACGTTCCCCCCGCTGACAGGTCGGACCCACTAGCTATATCTTCGCACGCAAGGAAGTGCCTCCTTATTACGCCCAAAAAAATGAATACCCCCCTGCTAGCTGGGACCCACCATATTGTTGGGCTGACTTGTGGGCCTACTAAGTTGACGGGGACGGAGGGCTTTGTCAACTTAGTCAATACTCCAGTGACCGTATGATGTCCATCCAATGGCCATAGTGCTTCTTCAACCTCTGGTCTTCTTGCTCCAGCCGCCCAAAGCAGAGCCGGTCGTGCCGCCTGCTCCTGCCTCCCGTGGCCAGCTGTGCTACCGCCTGCTCCTACCTCCCATGGCCCGGCTCCGCGTCGTCCCCTTCCTAGGCCTCGCCGTCGTATACCGCCGTGGTGCTCTTGGCGCGGCGTGGTCAATGTGGTCAACGACCGACTTCCATCGGAAGAGTACCGTATGTGGAGAGGCTGACAGCTGGGTCCACGGCAGCCGCAAGGAAGTGCCTCCTTATTACGCGGAAAATAATTATTCCTCCACCTGACAGCGAGGGACCCACCGGACGGGCCAACAGTATTTTGCGAAAAAATCATTTCCCCCTGACTGCTGGGACCCATCGGACGGGCCACCGTATTTCGCAAAAAAACGTTCCCCCCGCTGTCAGCTCGGACCCACCGGAAGTGCCTCCTTATTACGCACAAAAAATGAATACTCCCCTTGCTAGCTGGGACCCACCTTGGTGGGAGGCTGTCTTGTGGGCCTACTAAGTTGACGGGGACGAAGGGCTTTCTCAACTTAGTCAATATGAACGATTCTAGCTCCAGTGACCGTACGATGTCCATCCAACGGCCGTAGTGCTTCTTCAACCTCTGGTCTTCTTGCTCCAGCCGCCCAGAGCAGCGCCGGTCGTGCCGCATGCTCCTGCCTCCCGTGGCCGGCTGTCTTTGTCGCGGAGGCCTCACCGCCCCCTACTATTCCCACCGCTAGCCAGGCCCTGCGGCGACGGCAGCCTCACACCGCAGCCGAACCAGTGAACCCTCGTACTCCTCTCCTCGCGGGCTTCCACTTCCGCGTCTTCCCCGGCTCCGCGTCGTCCCCTTCCTAGGCCTCGCCGTCGTACACCGGCGTGGTGCTCTCCGCGCGGCGTGGTCAACGTGGTCAAGGAACGACTTCCATCAGAAGAGTACTATACGTGGAGAGGCTGACAGCTGGGTCCACGGCCACAGCCCAGTTTTTTTGTGATTTGCCAAGTAAGTCGCTTTGTCAGGCCTGTTGGGCTGCAAATCTTTCAAGACGAGGAAAGCTTTCATTCGGCTGACCGAGAAAATGGCCCATCGGTAATGAGAAATGGGTTGTACATTTTTAGAACACATCAAACCGGCAATTAGTTTCAAATATATTTTTTTCATTTCAAGATTTTAAATTACATTAATTTTTATGCGTGGAGAATTTGTTGGATTTTATATTGATATACATTTATTTTTAAAATCAGTTTGAATGTGAGTCGAAATTTCGGGATTAAAAACAGTTCGGACCCTTTTGAAATATGCAAAATTTCGTATAATTTTTTAACCGTGGCCACAATATGGGTTGTAATGCTAACAAAAAGAATATGGGCTCCAAAAAAACCTTAAGAATTAGCAAATGGGCTATAAATTATTAGAAATAATGGCAGATGGGTTGTATGCTGTTTTCCATAGATTTGAGGCTTTCCTAAAAAAAAGGTTGACGCACAAGCAGTGATGGTTGGATGTCCATCCAACAGCCGTCATGCTTCTTCAATCTCTGCTCTTCCTCCTCCAGCCGCTCAAACAAGCGCTGGCGGGACTGCCTGCTCCTTCCTTCCTCCTGACGGCGGTCAGGTTGCTGCCTGAGCCTCACCGCCCCATCGTACTCCCATCGCTGGCCTAGCCATCCCTCTACTCACCCACACCGCTGTTATTCTCGGCGACGGATGGCGAACCAATAAACCCTCGACATCCATACTCCCCTTCGCGTGGGAAACAACTGCCGAGTCTTCCCTGCCTCCGTGTCGTCCCCTTCCTAGGCCTCGCCGTCGTCCACCGCCGTGGTGCTCTCGGCGCGGCGTGGTCAATGTGGTCAATGACCGACTTCCATCGGAAGAGTACTGTGCGTGGAGAGGCTGACAGATGGGTCCACGGCCGCAGCAAGGAAGTGCCTCCTTATTACGCGCAAAATAATTATTCCTCCACCTGACAGCGGGGACCCACCGGACGGGCCATCGTATTTCGCGAAAAAAACGTTTCCTCCCTGACTGCTGGGACCCACCAGCTACACCTTCGCACGCAAGGAAGTGCGTCTGGGCAAAAAAACGATTCGCCCCCCTGACTGCTGGGACCCACCAGCTACATCTTCGCATGCAAGGAAGTGCGTCCGGGCAAAAAAAATGATTCGCCCCCCTGACTGCTAGGACCCACCAGCTACATCTTCGCAGGCAAGGAAGTGCCTGAAAGTCGGGACCCACCTGGTCGAAGCGTACGTAGTGTTGTCATTCTATTCGCGAACGTATGCGTACATATATCTTGGTGGATGTAGAGGCGCGCGCGTCGTAGTAGAGGCGCGCACGTAGCATGTACACGCACGTCGTCCGCCGTGGTGCAAGAAAGAAAATACGCCACGTATGTGTACATATCGGCGGGTCTCGAACGCCTACTCGGCGCACGTCTGACGAGGGCTCGTGTACATGGCTGGGTCGAACAGAGAAACAGCGTCGTCGTCGTGTTCATGGGGAGGCAATGGAATGCGTCGTGTTCATGGGAAGGCAACGGAATGCGTCGTGTTCATCGGGAGGCAAAAAAGCGCGGGAGCCAACCGGCTGGGTCGGAACGGAATGCGTGGTCGTGTTCATCGGGAGGGCTTGGACGAACAGCGATGGAACGAGGCTGGCGTATCGCCAAAGCGGAGGAAACGGACCTCCCACGCTCGAACGGGTCTGTTGATCGAGTCTTGTGGCGCATCGCAAAACGGAGGAAGCGAACCTCCTACGGTCAAAGCGGGGTCTGTTGATCGGGAAGGTGTGGCGTACCACAAAGCGGAGGAAACGGACCTCCTACGGTCGAAACGGGGTCCTGTTGATCGGGAGGGTGTGGCGCATCGCAAAATGCATTTAAGCGGACTTGTGTTGAGCGCCACTGGTCAAGCGGGGTCTGTTCATCGGGAGGGTGTGGCATACCGCAAAAGCGGATGAAACGGACTTGTGTTGGAGCGCCACGGTCAAACAGGGGTCCTGTTCATCGGGAGGTGTGGCGATCGCAAAACAGGACTCCACGGATCTTGTTCATCTCCATCGTCGACCTCCTCCGGCCTCCACGGGCTACCGTCGACCTCCTCCGGCCTCCACGGGCTCCTGCTCATCTAGCCTCCACCGCGCGCTTACTCCACCGCTCTTGTTCAACCACCCTCCACGGGCACCCTCCACCTTCTCTCGCTCATCCAGCCCTCCACACCACGGGTCTGTTCAACCACCCTCCACCGTCTCTGTTCATCCACCATCCACACCACGGGTCCTATTCATCCAGAGGCAACGCCACCACTCCTTCGTTCATCCAACCCCCACCCCAACGCCATTGTTCATCCAATTGATCGGCTTGATTAGCAGCGGTAGCAAAGAATCGCTCCATCGGGTTCGATTAACGACCATCGATCGATCACTCGGGTTCGAGAACGCCAGAGTCGCTGCAGTCAATCGCCGAGTTGATTAGAGCCCAACGCCTCGCTTCGGGTTGATTAGAGCCAACGCCTACGCCGTGTCGAGAGAAAGCAGCGCATCGCTCGGCCCCGACCACCCACCGTGAACCGCAACTCCCGAAATTTTCCTCCCCTCGCTTCTACCACGGTTTTTTCCATCATGGACGGCCCAAAGAATGTCATGCAGCTGCGTCTCCGGCCCGCTTGGACGAAAAGCCCATTTTCGTCATTTTTGTCATAGAAGTAGGAGCCCACCACATCTATGATGATACCGGGTTTTGTCACAATTATCGTCATAGAAGTGTCATATGTATGACAGAAAAAAAATTCATTCGGCCCAAAATGTCATGGATGTGTCTTTTTTTTGTAGTGCAAGTATATGCCTACCTTTTGAAAGGTTAGAGCTTTTTTGGCCAATGGATTGACTGGTGTTGACCTGGTCCGCTGCAGGGTGGCTTGGAGGATCATACCTTTGAGCCGCTGGTCCGGATTAATGTGCACATATACTTGTGATGCCAAAGATCCACTGCGCCACTGCCCAGCACGCTTGTCTGATAAAGCGATCAATGAGATGACCAAAACCCTTTTAGGGGAAAGCTTGGAAAGCTGCAGCAAAGTGGGGCTGAACCCCTTCTGCAAACTTAACCCGCCACCTGAGGTAAGTTCCTCAATTCTCTTATTTTGCCTCACCGTTTATATTACCTGCATATCTCTTACCTTCATATGACTTACACAGGCAACATCCACCTTTCGGAACAAGAAGTGTGACGAGAAGGCAGCCAAGAAAGCCAGGGGGATGATGAGTCGGAGGTAGATCTTGATTCCCTTGGCTCTTATTGACACTGATTACTATCAGGATGACGCGGAAACCAGCCAGGCGGGTGATGAAGAGGTAACCATTATTTCCTCCGACTCAGAGCCTTTGCCAAGACAGAAAATTCGACAAGTAACCCGGAAAGTGAAGTTTTCTCACCCCTTAGCTTACTTGGATCCCAACTTTATTTTGAAGCAACAACAGCATGAGAACCGGCGCAGAACTCGGACTAGTGGAGGTGGAGAGCTATCCACCGGGTTACCCAACACACCAGCCCCACGCAAGCGCCGGAAAGAGGTGCCTCAAAATTCAAACTCTTTCTATCCAAAGGCGGGTCTTATTCGACAACCACTTAATCTTTTCGACTCCAATTATGAGGGGACTTCTCATTCTTCCTCTGGCGATTCATCTCAAACCGAGCTGCCGGCTTTCAAGACTGCCCCTGGGTAATGATTTTATTTCTGCTACTTGCACATTTCTATACATACATATACTGACCCCGTCAATTCTCTTGCAGTGGAATAGCAAAGCCTAGCAAGAAGGCGAAAACAAACAAACCGGTTGAAGACCCCAAAACTCATGAACCGGAGAAGCCAGCACCAGTATCTGAAGCCTCCGTGCAACACCTGGAGGAGCTTGCTGATGACCCGCCACCAAAGAATCCCGACGCCTCCACTGATCATACAATTATCGATCCTTTGGGTGCTAAACCGCCAAGCCCAATCAAGCCTTTAGAACCAAATACTAAAGAAGTTCTGATCATCGGCACTGGTTTCCAAGAACCGGGGAATCCCACTGCGTTGGTGAAACACTCTGTCAAAGAAGAATTGATTGAGAAACGCAAAGTCAAGTTTGACATGGCCAATTATTCTCATCTCAACATCAGTGAAGTACTCTCCGGCTACCTCAGTCAAGTGCACAGTAGCCGTGATCTTGAGATTGATATGGTCAAACAAATGCATCAGAAATATGAGGTATAAAATTTTGATTCACCTACTTAAGATATATTCCTTCAACCCCAAGTCTACTGAATATGATAGAATTGAATATGCTGTAGACTTTTAGATAGCCTTAGATATGTATCAAAGTCAAAACCAGTAGCCCCCAAGGGCCGACTTAAACTTATCAAGTTAAGCCGGGGCTTCAGATAGTAGGGATCAATTTTACCTGTAGCCCCCAAGGTCCGGTTTAATCAACATGAATAAGCCGAGACTTATCACCGTTACTGTGAATAAAATCTCACTTTATAACCCTCACAGGCCGGGTTATCTTTGAAAAAATGAACCGGATTTATCTGTCACTGCTTCATAAAAGAAACTTTCTATGCCCATTAGCCCCCAAGTGCCAAGTGCTATTGCTTCCAAAGGGCTTGGGACCTTTTCTGAATTTGTACTGTGACATAACTGTTGATAATCATTTAACCTTTTATTTACAAGAAGCCTTAGCTCAATTTCAATCTCAATTGGCTGATGTAAAAAACCGACTTGAACTGCAAGAAGCTGAGACCCGGAAGGATGACTCCAAGTTCAAATTTAGCTTGGATGAAGCAGAGAAGCTTAAAACCGGGTTTAACACTGAGAAAGCCGCCTGGCCGAAGAGAAAACTGCCCTAATACAGAGAGCCAAAAAAGGTGAAGCTTCTTTGCAAGAGGTCACCACAGAACTTACCGGCTTAAAGCATCATATGACACAGATGACCTCTACCACTTTTGGTAAGTAAGACTTAAATATTGTAATGAATTTCCACACTCCACTTTATAAGCCGCCTAGTAACTTAACCACATTACGTTATACAGGCCCCAGGAGCAGCAATCTTGGTCAAGAGATGCTGATAAAGCTCAAGGCGGTTTACAAGCTGGTGGAACAATTATATACTTGTGCTCAGCGCACAATAGCCACCATCTCACCAACCAATCAAGCACCATCCCTTCTCAGTGATGTTTTAAGCAAACTTTCTGTCATGCCCGCAAGAATTGAAGAAATCAAGTGGTCGGCTGCGAGAGCCGGTGCCATTACAGCTTTAAGCCGGGCTAAGGCATGGCAGGCAGAATTAGACCCGGCCGAGCTAGCTCCTGGCTGCCCCAGTTTCAAAGAGGACGGGTCTCCCTTTGATAAGAAGGATTTTGCTGCTTGTGTGAAAGAGATGCGTACGTTGGTGAGTCAACTCGTCGAAGAAACAGACTTATCAAGATATTAGGCGGCTTATACAGCAGACAATCAAAAACTACCAACGTCGGCTTATAAAATTGTGGATCTTATCCCTCCAATCCGTAAGCATACTTTTGATCCTGAAATCGATCTGTCTGAACTTATCGATGATGAAGCTGAATTTCAAGCCTTGACTGGCATCAATTGGTCATCACCTAACTTCTAGACGATGGAGGAAGAAGAAGAACCGGCGCAGGATGACCCGGAAGCCTCAACCCGCCAAGACCAGGAAAATTGATCCGTTGGACGGCTCATAATCTGCATCATCAGACATCGCATAAAAAACACTTAATCATTTAGGCTCGCGGAGCCATGTAATAGACTAGTAAAACAATGATCTGTCGTGCCATCATGCATGTTTTATCCTCTGGAAAACTGATCGTACTTGTTCTTTTGTCGTGAAAGATTATGGAAAGTAGATCATGTTATCTCATAATGCATCTGCACACATGAAATAAAAAAATGCCTTGTAGACCAATAGCATATTGATGCTATAAATATGTAAGTCTGCAAGCCGGAAGCTCTATATTCTGTTTTTCAAAAATTTCATTTTTATCCCATAAGCGGGCTCTCACGTGACATAAATCCGTTGTTTTAACCTAACCAGTTTAGGGTCTTATTGAAAAGAGTAACTGGCAAGAGTACAAACGGGCCACATGGTGGAGAGACTGCGAGAATGGGTGAGTTTATCCTATCTCTCTGTAAGGCGGCTCTCACGTGACAAAGGCCGCCGTTTTAACCTTGACAAGTTCAGGGTCTTATTAAAAGAGTAACTGTCAAAAGTTCAACAGGTCACCTAGCGGAGCAGCATCAAGCAAACAAGCAGGTTTAACTCAATGTTCGGCTCGGAAACCGGATCACATGGGTGTGAACATCTATGCTCGGGGAGCAGGAAGCCCCCATGTGACCAATAAGGTGGCCGGAGGCCGGATCAAGATGGGTGAGCAAGCTATGTCCATTGAACAGGAAGCCCCCAAATGTCCAATAAGGTGGCCGGAGGCCGGATCAAGATAGGTGAGCGAGCTATGTTCATTGAACAGGAAGCCCCCAAATGTCCAATAAGGTAGCCGGAGGCCGGATCAAGATGGGTGAGCGAGCTATGTTCATTGAACAGGAAGCCCCCAAATGTCCAATAAGGTGGCCGGAGGCCGGATCAAGATGGGTGAGTGAGCTATGTTCATTGAATAGGAAGCCCCCAAATGTCCAATAAGGTGGCCGGAGGCCAGATCAAGATGGGTGAGCGAGCTATGTCCATTGAACAGGAAGCCCCCAAATGTCCAATAAGGTGGCCGGAGGCCGGATCTAGATGGGTGAGCGAGCTATGTTCATTGAATAGGAAGCCCCCAAATGTCCAATAAGGTGGCCGGAGGCCGGATCAAGATGGGTGAGCGAACAGGAAGCCCCAAAATGTCCAATAAGGTGGTCGGAGGCCGGATCAAGATGGGTGAGCGAGCTATGTTCATTGAATAGGAAGCCCCCAAATGTCTAATAAGGTGGCCGGAGGCTGGATCAAGATGGGTGTGCGAGCTATGTTCATTGAACAGGAAGCCCCCAAATGTCCAATGAATCAGCTTGAGAACCAGAACTCATGGGTGTGAACAGCTATGCTCGATGAGCAGGATGCCCCCATGAGACGAGTAAATTAGGGAACAAATCCTCAATTTTGCTGGAAACTGAAACAACAGAGGCCCCGAATTCTCAGGGGTGCCGGCTTTATTAAACTGAATCGTAATATATACATTGGTCTAAGTATGTACGATACTAGAACTGGAAGCTCAAGTGTAATATGGCCGCAGATGAGCGATATTCCATGGTCGGCGGGTCTCCTCCTCCGACTTGCGGGAGTCCTTGTGTTCTCGAACATCAATGAGGTAATATGACCCGTTGTTCAAATTTTTGCTGACCACAAAGGGCCCTTCCCAAGGAGGGGACAGCTTGTGCATATCTGTTTGATCCTGGATGAGCCGGGCACCAAATCGCCCTCTTGAAAGGTTCGAGTTTTAACCCGGCGACGGTGATACCGACGTAAATCTTACTGATAAATCGCCGAACGAGCCACTACAAGGTCACGCTCCTCATCCAAAAGGTCCAGAGCATCTTGTCGTGCCTTTTCATTATCAGCTTCAACATAAGCCGCCACACGGGACGAGTCGTGTCGGATGTCATTAGGGAGAACCGCCTCAGCGTCGTAAACCATGAAAAAAGGTGTATAGCCCGTGGATCTGTTGGGGGTAGTATTAATACTCCAAAGCACTGAAGGCAACTCCTCAAACCAACAACCTTGTGTCCGCTTCAGAGGGGCCATAAGCCGGGGTTTTATGCCTCTCAAGATTTCTTGATTGGCTCTTTCAGCTTGACCATTAGACTGGGGGTGAGCCACTGATGAAACGTCAAGCCGGATGTGCTCTCGTTGACAGAATTCCTTCATGGCGCCTTTAGACAGATTCGTGCCATTGTCAGTTATAATGCTGTGAGGGTAACCAAAACGGAAAATCACCTTTTTGATGAATTGAACCGCCGTTGCTGCGTCACACTTACTGACCGGCTCTGCCTCCACCCACTTTGTAAACTTATCAACTGCCACCAAGAGGTGAGTCTTTTTGTCCTTAGACCTTTTAAAAGGCCCAACCATATCCAGCCCCCAAACCGCAAATGGCCAAGTAATTGGAATCATCCTCAATTCTTGAGCCGGCACATGAGCTCGTTTTGAAAATTTCTGACAACCATCACACTTGCTAACCAGATCTTCTGCATCAGCGTGAGCCGTCAACCAGTAAAACCCATGACGAAACCTTTAGCCACCAGAGACTTGAGCCGGCATGATGACCACAATCTCCTTCATGAATCTCTCGTAGGATTTCACGGCCCTCGTCAGGGGAAACACACCGCTGGAACACTCCGGTGACGTTGCATCGGTGTAACTCGCCATTGACAATGGTCATTGACTTGGACCATCGGGTTATTTGCCTGGCTAAAGTTTCATCCTTAGGCAATTCTCCCCGGGTCATATAAGCCAAATAAGGAGCTGCCCAATCTGGGGTGGCATGAAGAGCCGCCACCAATTATGCCTCCGGGTCAGGGATTGCAAGATCAAAGCATTTGACCCGGCTTAAATTCATCTCCTTAGGCGCGCGTAGACCATGAAGCAAGGCTTCATACTCAGCTTCATTGTTAGTGCAAGGGAACATTAATCGTAGCACGTAACAAAATTTATCACCATGCGGGGAAGTCAAAATAACTCCAGCCCCCGAGCCCTCAAGCTGCTGAGACCCATCAAAATGGATTGTCCAGTAAGTGTTTCCCGGCTTATCCTATCTACAACTCTGTCCAGTCGTTGACGAAATCCACAAGGGCTTGAGATTTGATAGCTATCCTTGGGGTATATTTCAACCCATGAGGTCCCAGTTCGATGGCCCACTTGGCCACTCGTCCTGTGGCCTCTCTGTTTTGAATTATATCACCTAAAGGGGCTGAGCTAACCACACTAATAGGATGACCAAGAAAATACTGCTTCAATTTGCGACTGGCCATAAACACCCCATATACTAGCTTTTGCCAATGAGGATATCTTTGCTTTGACTCAATCAGAACTTCACTGACATAATAAACCGGCCTTTGAACTAGATATTCCTTACCAGGCTCCTTCCGTTCCACCACGACTGCAACGCTGACGGCTCTGTTGTTTGCCACTACATACAAGAGCAATGGTTCCTTCTCAATGGGAGCTGCGAGAACCGGCGGCTCAACAATCTGCTTTTAAGTGCCTCGAACGCCTCGTTAGCAACATCACTCCAAACAAAATGATATGCCTTCTTCATCATCTGATACAGAGGAATAGCCTTCTCTCCCAGGTGTGTTGAAAAGGTTTCTTGCATCGTACTCTGGAGGTAGGCGACTCTGGTGCCTACTTCTAATGATGGCATTTGAGGCATTTTGATCCAAGGTAAGCCGGAAAGACTCTGCATGAATCCGTTGTGCTTCAGCGTCCAAAGCAGCTCGCTCCGTGGCCATCCTAGCATTTTCAGCCGCCATCTCTTCCTTGGCTTGAGCTATCTCCTCTCGCAGTTTCGCGACGTCCACCTTATGCTGCGCTTGAGTCTCTGGGGTCACCTCCACCCCCATCAGAGCTGCTAAGGCATCCAGGAGCTCAGACAAAACCTGAGCCGGCGAGCGCGCGGAATCGCTTGCCCCAGCTGTTGCCTCGGTTGTTGAACCGGAAGTCATCGCCGCAGCAGTTGAGGAACGGAGAGCCGATTGGGTGCCGACCATGAAGATCACAACCCTACTTGGCGGCTCATAAGGGTCCAGAATACTGTTGCCATCGGAATAGCCCCCAAGACCGCCGTCTTGCAACTGATACATTGAGCCAGTCTCACCGGTCGAAGACTCATCATCAGAATAGATGGTCTTCTCTCCTTCAGATATAGATCCTTCCTCAAGTTCCGCCCCATGGATGAAACCCACAAAGGCGTGCTTCATAGCGGTCTGAACCTTGGCGGGTCGTGCACGCGGAGCCGTCTCGATGATGTCAGTGCAGGTGTCCAGCTCAGGGCCCGATTCACCGATCTCGCCGATGAAGGCGTGGATTCCTCCGAAGGGGACCCGGTACCCGTACTCAATTGAGCCGGCCTCGGGGCCCCAGCCTGCGTCGTTGATGTAGAGCTTGCCGCGACGACTCTTGGTCATCCGGCCCACAGTGTATCCCTTGATCCGTGTGAAGTTTCCCTTCAAGAACTCAAAATCACCGTGCGTTGGCCCCACGGTGGGTGCCAACTGTCATGGACTTAACACGTCAGATGTCCTAGCGAAAGGACTTAGGTGTGGAGCCATCGCAACTAGGTTAGCTTAAAGGGGTTAATCGGAACAAAGGACACAGAGAGTTTATACTGGTTCGGCCCCTGGCGGCGAGGTAAAAGCTTACTCCGGTTTGGGGTTGTATTGCTTGGGTTTCGATTACCAGGGAGCGAATACGCTTGACCTAGTTCTCGACTTGTTGTCTCTTGAGTTAAGCCGCAGCCGAGTCACCCCTTTATAAACACAGGTTGATGCCCGGCGGCTTACAGAGTCCCGGTCGGCTCATACACAACGCGTCCGGCTCGATGACTAACTAAGATTGCCTTACAATACAAGTTACACATATGGCGGTTCATCCTCTCGGGCCTCAAGTCGCCTCTGGGCCTTGGGCCTTCAACAGGCTTCTTTCATGACCCGCCATCTTCACTTATTAACTCGCTAGTGGTATAACCCGGCTCTCCTGGGCAGGTTATGCCCAATAGTTATATCCCTAACAATTTCTATTACTTGGCAGAGAATGCCGGCATCACCGCCTTCCTCCAAGATAAGTGTGAACAATACCTCTTACTCACAAATACCTTCGTGCAAAATTCCACTTTCACTCTAGGAAGGATCCTCCCATGGTAGAATTTCACTTGTATGATGTGCCCAAGCGAATGACACTGTATGATTTTTGCAATGTTTGCAAATTACCTTATGAGGGCAGCGTTAGTAAACCACGTCCTAGAGACGTGGAGGACTTTATTGCTGAAACTACTGTAGGGGAAGAGAGAGGGGTGTCAGAAGCGAGAGTGGCTAGCTTACATTTTTCCTGTTTTACGCTATTATTCATTATTTGCTGGGAGATGTTTCATTGGTCGTGGGGAGAGTGGAGGCCTTAGTGCCCCTGACCTTGCTATTTTGCGCCATGCTCTATATTGTGATAGAACTTTTAGTTTGGGTGCCATTGTTGCTCGGCGGTTAAACACAAACCGCACGAAGGGTCCTATCTTTGGAGGCATCTATGCCTCCCACCTTGCTAGACATTTTGAGATACCCATTAGGCATGAGGAGGAGCAGTGAGATGTTGTTACCCACTAAATTTTTAAACTGTAATAGTATGGTAGCACACGATTTTATTAAGAAAGACGATGACAAACGACTCCTCTACAACCTAGTATTTAGTCAGGGTACTTGTGAGACTATTGCTCTGCCTGCACCTTCTTTGTTCGATATTTATTCAGGCAGGTACACTATTATGCCCGAGGACATCTACAGATTTTGGGGTCTTTCACAACACCCAGCACCTGAGCCAGCACCAGTTCCTGATCCATATCAGGAGCTTGTTTTCAGTGGGAGCCACAGGAGCTCGCCAACCAGTGGAACCCTCAGGACCCGCTGGAGTATCGAGGAGAGGATTATTTCGAGCCATGGCCCTAGACCAACTTAGGCCAAAAGCCTAAGCTTGGGGGAGTAAGTATTTCTCACCGACACTACATTCATGTTCACACACTTATTTCAGTTGTCGATGTTCATACTTTTCCATTGTATTATCCATGTTAGTTTATTTTTCTTGCTTTCTTCTTGTGTGTTTGAAAAACTTTGAGAAAATCCAAAAAAAATAGTCCTCGCTTCTTTTTAGTTCCTCTTTTCAGTTTAGTAGTAGTATTGAAAAACCCAAAAAGATTTCTCGTTCTTCTTTTGCTTGTTGGGAGCTTTTCGTGTAAATAGTTTTTCTCGTTCTTGTTTTACTTCCTTCAGAAAAAAAAAACTCAAAAAGATATTTCAGTGTGTTTCTTTGAAATTCTTTTTTCCTTTATTTGGGTCGTAAGGAGAAGACCACAATGAAAATGCTGAGTGGCTCTCATATGAATTATTCTTGATCTAACAAATAGCCCATATTACCTTGTCTTCTTCTTTGAATAAATGTTTGTAGATTCCAGCTTAGTCCAATGCACATGCACTCTTATTATTATCCACAACGTTCGGTCATGCAAGTGAAAGGCAATAATGATGATATTTGATGAAAAGATTGAGATGGAGAAAAGCTGGTACGTACTCGACCTATTTTGTTTTTGTAAATATGATTAGCTCATCATTCTTGATTCAGCCCATTATGAATGAAACATGTTTGCAATGACAATTAGAGATTATAGTTACTCATGCCATGCTTAATTAGCTAGGAGTTGATAATGGTTTACCTTGCATGCCAACATGCTTTTAAAATGGTTATGATGTAGTATGATAGGATGGTATCCTCCTTTGAATGATTTAAGTGACTTGACTTGGCACATGTTCACACATGTAGTTGAATCAAAATCAGCATAGCCTCCGGGATATTTATGTTCATGGTGATTTATATCCTACTCATGCTTGCACTCAATGTTTGTTAATCTCAATGCATGTTTACGACCGTTGTCGCTCTCTTGGTCGCTCCTCAATCTTTTGCTAGCCTTCACTTGTACTAAGCGGGAGTACTGCTTGTGCATCCACTTCCTTAAACCCAAAGTTGTTCCATATGAGTCCACCATACCTACCTATATGTGGTATTTACCTGTCGTTCCAAGTAAATTTGCATGTGCCAAACTCTAAACCTTCAAATAATAATCTGTTTTGTATGCCTGAATCGCTCATGTAGTGATTGGGGGCTATCAGTATCTTCCATGCTATGTGGGTTATTCTCATGATGAGCGTTTATTCACTTGTCATTCACAAGAAACTGACTGGTAATCGGGATGCCCAGTTCCATGCTCGAAATCAAATCAAAATATAATCTTAAAACAAAACTCCCCCAGGACTGTTGTTGGTATGGACGGTCCCCGTGGATGCGGCTAGCCGTGGAGTGTGATTGTTGGTGGAGGGGGAGTAAAAACTTTACCATCATGTTTGGGAACCGCCTATAATGTATCTAGCATGGAAGATAATAAGATCTCTTGGTTGTTATGTTGACAATGAAAGCTTACCGCTCAAAATTATATTCATCTTTGTTTTAAAAGCTCCGAGCTCTTGCACCTCTGCAAATCCCTGCTTCCTCTGCGAAGGGCCTATCTATTTAATTTTATTGTTTAGTCATCATCCTCTTATAAAAAGCACCAGTTAGAGAGCACCATTGTAATTTGTATGTTTTTTATTAATTGATGTTGAGTATGAGTGTGACTGGATCTCTTTTGCCAAGAATTATAATGTCTAGTCAGTCCTTGATCTTCAGGGGTGCTCTGCATTTATGTTTTGCGGTCTCGGAAAGGGCTAGCGAGATACCATTTTGCCATATCATATCATGATTGTTTTGAAGAAGTGTTGTCATCCGAGATTTATTATTATTGCTCGCTAGTTGATTATGCCATTGATATGAGTAAATGTGAGACCTAAATGTTATTGTGAATATTGTTAGTTCATAATCTTTGCTGAAAACCTGAATATTGGCTAGACATATTTGCAACAGCAGAGTTTGTTAAAGTTTTTCTTTGTCACCTTTAGTTTATCAACTGAATTGCTTGAGGACAAGCAATGGGTTGAGCTTGGGGGAGTTGATACGTCTCCATCGTATCTACTTTTCCAAACTCTTTTGCCCTTGTTTTGGACTCTAATTTGCATGATTTGAATGGAACTAACCTGGATTGACATTGTTTTCTTGCCATGGTGTTATTTTTATGCAGAAATAAAAGTTCTCAGATTGATCTGAAAATTTATGGAGAATATTTTTGGAATATATAAAATTACCCGCGCAAGAATTAACCAGAGGGGGTCCACCCAGAGGCCACAACCCTGGCCCCCCCAGGGTGCGCCTAGAGGGCTTGTGGGCCCCCTGGACCTCCTCCGACCTCAACTCCAACTCTATATAACCCTATTTAGGGAGGAAAAAAATCAGAGAGAAGGATTCATCGCGTTTTACGATACGGAGCCGCCACCGCCTCCTGTACTTCATCGGGAGAGCTGATCTGGAGTCTGTTCGGGGCTCCGGAGAGGGGGATTCGTCGCCATCGTCATCATCAAGCTTCCTCCATCACCAATTTCATGATGCTCACCGCCGTGCATGAGTAATTCCATCATAGGCTTGCTGGATGGTGATGGGTTGGATGAGATTTATCATGCAATCGAGTTAGTTTTGTTAAGGTTTGATCCCTAGTATCCACTATGTTCTGAGATTGATGTTGCTATGACTTTGATATGCTTAACGCTTGTCACTAGGGCCCGAGTGCCATGATTTCAGATCTAAACCTATTATGTTTTCATGAATATATGTGAGTTCTTGATCTTATCTTGCAAGTTGTAGGCACCTATTATGAGTTATGATTTGCATACCCCAAGGTGACAATAACTGGGATTCTTTCCGGTGATTACCATAGTTTGAGGAGTTCATGCATTCACTAAGTGCTAATGCTTTGGTCCGGTTCTCTATTAAAAGGAGGCCTTAATATCCCTTAGTTTCCATTAGGACCCCGCTGCCACGGGAGGGTAGGACAAAAGATGTCACGCAAGTTCTTTTCCATAAGCATGTATGACTATATGTAATACATGCCTACATTATATTGATAAATTGGAGCTAGTTCTATGTCACCCTAGGTTATGACTGTTACATGATGAATATCATCCGACACAGTTATCATTGCCGATCCGTTGCCTACGAGCTTTTCACATATTGATCTTTCCTAAGTTAGTTTCGTTGCTACTGTTGTTACAATCACTACAAAACTGCTACTGTTACTTTTGCCATCGTTATCGCTACTTTCATACTACTTTGCTACTAAATACTTTGCTGCAGATATTAAGTCCTTCAGTATAAGATGTTCTGATAATTATTTATGATCGTACTCCATCCATTCACAAATATAAGATGTTCTAGTAATTTTTTCTAAACTGAATGTATATAGACACGTTTTAGTGGTTTGTTCACTCATTTCAATCCGTATGTCGTCCATATTGAAATATCCAAAACACCTTGTGTCGCTACTGGGAAAGGGCTTATAGGTGAACCCAATTGAGTGGCGGCGAGGCATGGCACCCATCACAGTTATTTTAAAACTAGCAATGGCAGGTGATAAAAAATGCTCGCCAGTGCTATACAAGTAACAGTGGCGAGCTCGATCGAGAACCCGCCTCAGCTACATGATTTCTAATTCCTTCATAGCTGACAAATAGCTGTGGCGGGCGTAGTACATGCCCGCCATTGGTCCATTGCATAGTTGTGGCGGGTTTGACTAAGCGCCCTCCATAACTATATTTGGGTACCCATGCGCCAAATTGTTTCAATTTTTTTAGTGCGTAGTGGCAGGCTTTGGCAGTCGCCGTCATAGCTATATTTGGTCACGTTGCCGCCTACTACACATATATAGTGGTGGCGGGCATTGCTCGACGCCCATCACTACTATACATGACCTTATCCACCGCATCCCCCCACCCGCAGCCAGTTAGTCATTTGAAACGCAAACATCTCTTTCTCTACTCTGTCTTGCCCTCGCCGGCGTCATGGCGTCGTTCGGCGCCACCCGGCGAGGTCGCGGTCCACCGCCTTGAACAGCGTCAAGGACTTAATCTTCCTTGTTGCCCACGCCATCCGTCCCTGCCTCAAAGTTCGTCGGCATCGCCGAGCAACGCTACCTCGAACTACTTCCTTGTGACCGTCGCCCGCGCCTTCCTCCGCATCCAACATCGTCTTCGTCTTCATCGAACTCGCCGTCCGCCGACGCCTCCGCCATCGATCTCGGCCTCGTCCAGCCTGCCATCCGACTTCGGCCAGGTAAGCACACCTCCCTTCTCTCTGTTAATGGTGATTTTAGTTGTTCCCATTATTGTATTTGTAGATCTGCAACATTTTATTAGTGTAATTAAAATCTGTTGTATGATGTAACATTGAATCTTCGTAAGTAGATGTCTTAAATTTGAACGCAAGTGCTAGATAGAATGTACTACATATGGATGAACATATAGTACAACATTTTATTAGTATAGTTAAAATTTGATGTATGATGTACCATTGAATCTCCAATAAGTAGATTTCTTAAATTTAAATGTGTGTGCTAGAAAAAATGTATTACATGTGGATGAACATATAGTACAATATTATTTTCATGATGCAGGTATTCATAGTGAGTGCCAATATTTTTGCGAAGCGTGGTTTAAGTTTAAGTTGCTTAATTTTGAGTACTTAATATGTCCAATTTTTATCAAAGGTCATGCCGTTTTTTCCGTATTACTTTTTTATGGATGAGCTACTTTTTTTTTGAAAAACAAACATCAACTTTATTAATTAGAGATAATGGCTACATCGTCTGTAAGAAAAGATACAATATTTTCCATGGGCTCCTCAAACCAATCCCTGGTCATGGAACATTTTGCCATTCTAGCAAGCTCATGGGCAACTTTATTCGCTTCTCTATTACAATGCTCAAAACTAGTAAGAGGAAAATCACAAGCCATAAGAAAGCAATCCTCAAAAATTGCAGCCGCTGCTCCAGCAGAATGACCTCCATTCTTCATTGTGTCGATGACTTCTAAGTTGTCAGATTGATTATGAGACGGTTACACCCCGCCTTTTGAGCCAGCAATAATCCAAACCTAAGTGCTAATGCCTCCGCTGTCACAGCATCCGCACACCACTCAATCTTGCAGTTTCCACCTACAATGAAAGTTCCTTTATCATCCCTGATAACAGCACCTGTCGTGCCCCTTAGCTGATCCTGGTCAAAAGAGGCATCCACATTCAATTTAACAAAACCTCTGGAGCTTCGTCCATCCTTCATCCTTCCTCTTTGCCTTCGTTGAGTAGGCATTTACATAATTTGCTGTTATAGCCCGAATCCCAATCGATGTTTGGAAAGCCTCTTACGATTTTCCCTCATGAACTAGCTTCCTTCTATTCCACCATAAATACCACACGGTTATAGCAATCAGCTCCCGTGCATTTTGGGAAACCAGAGTAGGTAATTGATCATCAGGCATAAGGAGTAATGCTTCCAGTACTGCCTCTCCCGTTCGGTCCGCAACACAATTTTTTTAATCACTTCATATAGCCCCAAAAATTTCCACACTTCTTTAGACTTTTGGCACAGAAACAACACATGTTTAGTATCCTCTGGCCCATTTGGACATATTGGGCAAACGGGCGAAGTTTTAATGTGTCTATTCGCCAGCGTAACACGTCACGACAGAGTCCCATGATTATGGATGAGCTACTTACGAAGACATGTAAATGTTTTATCTAAATGTCAACTTGTTTAATGCGATTTAGATGGAGAAGCCGAGACGCCTCGTTAGGACTCCTACACCCATAGATGGAATTTCTACTGCCGTAGACATCGTCACGAGGGTGGCTCAGTACACGAAGATCGTGCTCGCCTATGTCGAGAGTGCTCGAGCGGCCAACAAGAGCGCTCAAGCATATTCCAAGAGCGCTAGAGCAGCCACTGAGAGCGCTAGAGCGGCCGTTGAGAGTGCACAAGCAGCCGCCGAGAGTGTGCGAGTAGCCGTCGAAGGTGCGAGGACCACTCAAACCGACATCACGAAGATAATGGAAGGCCAGGATAGCTCATGATGGAGCTGAAGTTTTACTTCTGAACAACTAGTGCATTGCCTTCATGTGTCTATATGATTGATGCATGTGAACTTAATTCTAAGTTGTTATGATGGAGCTAAACTTTTGCTTCCGTACTACTAGTGAACTGCAACTTGGTCATTTGTATCATCTATGATGCTATGAAGATTGTGACTTGACTTTGCTCTATGTGATTGGATAAGTATGAAACTGACTTGTTAACTTGTTTATTTATCTTCGTAGATGAAGTGGAACTGGTATGTGGTGTACGCCGGGAGGAATCCAAGAGTATATGATTCATAGGAGATATGTAAGGAACAAGTGGACGGTTACAAGAACAACTGCTATAAAGGATATAAGACTAAAAAAGAAGTTGATGATCATTATGCCAACTACGTCCACAAAGAGAAAATCAACTATGAAGTATGCAAGATCGTGTGGACAAGTAGACGAGTAAAGAATTTAATTATCTTTATCCAGTTCATTGTCATTATGGTATTGTTGTTATCATGAGTTCTTATATGTATGTGTACTAATGATGCGATGTGAGTTGTTGTACTCTAATGCGTACATCTATTTGTATGAAGTTTAGATTATTGTTATGTTAAATGTAAGGTGTATGATCACTTATGTTATTTGTATGTTGTAATGTGTATTGGCCGTTGTTTGTTGGCAATTGGCAGGGCTGGCAGTTGAACAAGTAGTTGCGGCGGGTGCCCTAGAATGCCCGCCACAACTAACAATATAAGCAGTGGCGAGCAACATAGCTCGCCCGCCACTGCAAAGACTCTACCAATGGCGGACGCGTGCACATCACTGATGCCATTATAGTAGTGCCATTATAGTAGTGGTGGAAGGTCAGTGGCGAACGCCCCTAGGAGCCTGACCCACCACTGCTGGACTTTTTGCGCTCGCAAATGCTAGGCTTTTTGCGCTTGCAAATGCTAGGCATTCCTGCAGTGTGTTTGTGAACGGATTAAGCATCAAATTACATGGCTCCCAATAAGGACCTAAAATGTCCAGTGATAATTTTCACAGATGGCAAGTGGGTGCTCTATTCATGACTAGCTGCTTGTCTTTTTTGTCTCGATAAGATGGACAAATTAGGCGTTGTGCACTTTTTCAAGGATACATCAAAGGTTCGAGATCATAGATAGAAAGCAGATAGTTTTACAACTTAGCCACGCCTAGCTTAGCCAATGTTTGACATACGAATAACTCACTAATAGCCCACTCATCTACTCTAATCGGAAGCGATCCCGCCTCGCGCAACAGTCCTGTCATCCTCCAGTCTTGCCCTTCTAAATCAATCTTCTTGAGAAGTTCACTCATGGAAGGAGTCGCTCCATTAAACACAACATCATTTCTGTGCTTCCACAACATCCATGCAACCAGCGCAAATCAAGGTTCATGTCTCCTTCCTGAGCTTTGGTTGTGGATCTATGGAGGTCCACCATTCCATCATACTGGCATCCACACTTAGGTAGCCATGCTGGTTTGTCCCCGTGGTCGAGGATGGTGAGCCACACTTGCCTAGCAAAGACGCGACAAAGCAGGATGTGGTTGATTGTTTCCGATGCTTGATCACCGAATGGACAAGCCAAAGGATGTGGTAGCTGTCGTCGCACAAGCCTGTATGCCATCCAACACCTCTCCCTAGCAGTGGCGGAGCTAGCATCTGATAGCAGGGTGGTCCGCACCAATTATTATTTTTGATAAACAAAATGACATGTGAATGTTCTAATTCCCAATATCATATAGAAATGGATCAATATGGTCTTACAAACATAGTAAAATTCTCAATTAAATCTCAGCTTTGCATAAGGAACCCTACATAGTACATACTACATAGACAATAATACATACCTTAAAATTCAAAAAGACATGCTTCCTGCCTACCTTTATGGTTCGATATAGACACTGTTGGTTCTTGAGTTCGTTCTTCACAAATCACAACCGGCACACAAGCTCTCCGGTTTGCTCTTCATATATAGCTTATTTTCCCCTATATTCATAGCTTCTTTTTGGAAAAAAGAAACAATGGCTCCGGTCCTTTTTATTCTTCGACAGTTTTGTAATAAAAATTACTATCGATCCATAAATCTAATTGAGGAAGAAATGATGTGCAAAGTTATATATGTGTTGATTTGATAGCATAGTGCAAAAAAAACCCTAACTCAGAAATTGGGGTATTTTGATACCTTAAATTGGGTTGCTTTTGCAGTCTTGCTCACTTATCGCCTTGCTACCGCTGGGACAACTGCTGCTTCATTGTCGGCTTTGCAGAGGCGGCACAGGCAAGCCGCCAAGGGCGCTAGGAGGCCGGGAGGGCGCAACTGCGCCCACGCAGGTAGAGAGCAGGCTAACGCAGGAGGAGCGGCCGGAGCCAAAGGGCGGCAAGGAAAGGCGGGACGGCGGCTTCGCCGGGCGATCGGGCGAGGCCGCGAGGTCAGCGAGAAAGGCGAGGCGGCAGGTGCTCCTGTGCGAGGGCGTTGGGAGAGACGGCTGGTTCCGCTCGATGTGGACGAGGCCGTGTGGGTGCGTTCCTCCAAGTGTTATTGGGCCTTTTTTCTCAGGCCCAGTTAAAAATGCATAGGTAAATGCATAGGTATATACGCAGATGCAAAATCCCAGCGTAGGCCGCGGCCCACCCTGGCCACCCTGTAGCTCCGCCCCTGCTCCCTAGCCGCCAGCAACGCAAACAACTTGCTGGTCGCCGGCACTCTCGACCGCCAGATTTGCATGGCTCCATTGGCCTCCTCTCTCTCCCAATCATGTCGGGAAGCATCTGTTTGCCTCCCAAGCCCAGACTAGCTTGTCTTCAATACCGTACAGGAGCTGAATGTGTTAGGTTCTGTCTACGAGATGCAAGAACTCGCTTAGTGCTTGAGGGCACCTGCTAGGCGACACGTCTTGCCACCATCCATCAACAATGGCTTGTTTCACTGTTCTCTCCCATGCTCTATTCTTAACTGCCGCTAATAAGTTTGGCAGGAGGTCTTGGATTCGCTCTTTCCACAACAACCAATATGCCCAAAACAGTGCCACCTCTCCATTTCCTAGCGTGCACTTGGTCGCCGCATTGTAGACCTGCAGGCGTTGTGCACTACATCCCTGAATCTTTTGAGAACTTTTGAAGCATCATTTCATACTGGACCCAACGCCCCTACAGGAATACGAGTGTTCCGCCAAACATCGAATGGTTTCACAATAATAAGAACAAGTACAAGAATTATATAGTTTTTTCTGCAGGTAAGAGAATAAAAGAACATACATAAAATCATAAGAATTTCACAAGCATCAGAATATGTGATAAAAGAATATTACAAATGAACATTGTTAATCAATGGTTGTGCGCCAAATATAAATCCGTTACTGTACACGGCAACCTTGTTCTGCATTGCCCAGCAATCTAAGGCTAAGAGATATTCTCTGCAGGGGCAAAAAATAGTGCAACATTAAAACATGATATCTCCCGTAAGGTTCCAATGCAAATTTAGCCTTGAAGCTAACCTCCCGAGTATCACAGAGGCGTAATAGTTCTAGTTTATCCGATGGCCTCAAATTAATCAAGTTGACAAGCTGCAGAAAAGACATAAGTACATGGCACCAAAGATATTATATCCTTCACCTAAGAATCTGCAGGAACAAGGCTTACCCAAAAACTGAACTTCTCAGGGTCCTGTGGTGCAGGAATGCTCTCAAGATCAAAGTGTCTTGCCCGGCCCACTGCATTCGGTAAAACAGGTGAAAGTAGAACACTGTGGGCATCGGTTGAGCACCAAACAACAAACACAGCTTTCTTTTTTCGCGAATACGCAAGTTGCGTATCTTTGCATTGATAGAAGAAGAGTTTACAGCAAGAGGTTACAACCACACGCAAGCCATGTACGCTAGAGGCATGATCGCGGGCGGTGGAGCAGACAGAACAAGGGGCTGCTCATCCCCAAAAACGCAAAAAGTCTAACTCCCGGGAATGATGTTGCCAATCCCTGCGGCGCCGGCCTTGGCCCATAGGCGCGCCTCGTCTTTGATGGCTGTGGTCAGGTGGGAGAGGGATGGCCGATCGTGGTCGAAGACATAACCGTTGCGGTGTTTCCAAATCTCCCAAGCAGTGAGGATGATGATGGAGGCGAGGCCTTTGCGAGCGGGGGTGGACGCATGGTTTATAGAGGTTGCCCACCAAGCTTGGAAGGGGGTGTTGCCATCGGGAAGGCTAGTAGGAGCTCATGCCCAGGCCAGGATCTCGTGCCAAATCTGCCTGGAGAAGGAGCAGCCCGCAAGGAGGTGCTGCATGGTCTCGGGCTCTTGGTCGCAAAGGGCGCACATGTTGTCGTCAGAGAGGCCGTGTCGGAGTAGGCGGTCCATTGTCCAGCAGCGCTCTTGCATCGCGAGCCACATGAAGAACTTGATGCGAAGAGGTGCCCATGGCTTCCACGTGAGTTTCCAGTGATCGTCACCGCAGGACCCGTAGAGAAGGGCCTGGTAGCAGGAGCTGGCTGAGTAGAGGCCAGAGGCCGTCCATCTCCAAGTAAGGGTGTCGGGGGTGGCCGAGAGCTCGACATGCCGGATCTGCCGCCAAAGGTCAACATACTGTAGCAGGGCCGCTGGGCCCAGTGCTCCCCTGATGTCTTGAACCCAGGACCTGAGGTGCATGGCCTCGCTAACGGTGCGAGATTTTCGTTGGCGTCGAGGCACAAGCGAGTGCACGAGGGGGGCGATCTCAGCCACCGATCTCCCATCGATCCAGTGGTCGCTCCAGAATTTGCAGCTGGTGCCGTTGCCAATGCGCCAGGTGGTGGACGCCCTGAAGATGGCGGTGACGTCGACCTCGTGTGGGATATGAAGGCGGCTCCAGGGTCTAGAGGGGTCTGTGCGTTGCAACCAAAGCCATCTCATACGAAGAGCGATTACGGTGCGGTATAGATCGCGGATGCCTAGCCCACCGAGGGAGATGGGTCTGCAAACTTTCTGCCAATTAACGAGGCACTTTCCGCCGGTTGCGTCCTTGTTGCCGGCCCAAAGGAAGCTCCGGATGATCCGATTGACCCGTTTGAGGATCGACTTGTTGAACGCGATGGCGATGAGGAAGTGCGTTGGGATCGCGCAAAGGACATGGCGGACCAAGGCAAGCCTGTCACCTTTCGAGAGAAGGGAAGCGCGCCAAGTGGAAAGCTTCTTCTCGAGCTTGTGGACGACTGGAAGAAGGCTCGAGGTTGGTGGTTTGCGGATGGAGAGCGGCAGCCCAAGGTATTGGATAGGGAAATGCTTGATGGGACATTGCATCTCAGCCCTGATCGTGTCAATGTGGTCATCACTGCATTGGATTGGTGTTGCGGAGCATTTGTCGAAGTTGGTGCGGAGCCCCGAGGCCACCCCAAACACCCGAAGGAGCTCGCGCACGGTGGCAATGTCGTGACTGTCGGGGTGGCAGAAAATGACGACGTCGTCCGCGTAGAGTGAAATGCTCGAGGCCACGTGGGGCCTCGTGAGGCGCTGAAGGAGGCCAGTGTCGACCGCCCGGAGGAGCGAGTTCAGGACATCAATGACAATGGTGAACAGCATGGGGGAGATGGGGTCTCCCTGTCTGAGGCCGCAAGCGTGGTCGATAGGAGGGCCAGGGTGGCCGTTGGTCATGACCCGTGTCGACGCGGTGGAGAGAAGGATCGAGATCCAGTCACGCCAACAGTGGCCGAAGTCGAGGTGCTGCAGGACCTGAAGCAGGAAGGGCCACGAGACGGAATCGAAGGCTCGGGTGATGTCGAGCTTAAGTAGCATGCGGGGGGTCTTGAGGTTATGGAGGAGGCGCGCAGTTTGTTGGACGAGAAGAAAGTTGTCCTGGATGCACCGTCCAGCGATGAACGCGCTTTGGTTCGTGGAGATCATCGAGCTAAGCCTTGGAGCGAGACGCAAGGCTAGTACTTTAGCGAAAAGCTTGGAAATCAGGTGGATGAGACTTATGGGCCGGTAGTCCGAGAGGGAGGCGGCATCTGGTCTCTTGGGGAGCAGCGTGAGGAGGGCCTCGTTGAGCTTTTGGAAGCCGCGCCCGTTCAAGGTGTAGAGCTTGTCGAAGGCGTCACAAATATCCTGCTTGATGATGTCCCAGCAGGCGCGTAGGAACTCGGAGGTGAAGCCATCGGGGCCAGGCGCCTTTCCCGTTGGAAGGCTCTTCACGGCTCGCCAAATTTCGTCCTCAGAGAAAGGGGCCTCGAGGTACAGGAGGTCGAAGGAATTGACGTGGAAGCTGGTCAGATCCAATGTGAATACTGACAGTGGTGGACGCACCTTAAGTCATGGGTCTATAAAAGCCCAGTCTTATTTGTAAGACCCCAAAATAAAGTAGAATCCCGAAAGATTTAGAAATATTTGAAGTTTAAGAAAATAGACTATAAATATATGTATACATTGTCAGGATCCCGATGGATCTGACAAGGAGAGATCGGCAAGAACTCGGAATTCAACAAGATTCAGTAGAACAGTGATAAATTGCAGGTCAAAGAAGATAAAATGCTGGAATTTTAAGAACTGAGATAAAGAAATAAATACATGATAAAATTTGGGTTTTGATTTCTTAGCTGAACAATGATACAAGGATAGCCTTATAAAGAATCTGGCCGGTACAAGATAACATCCCATGAGAAATGATGATAATGCCCCTAGGTAATAAATCCTTAATACACCGTTATCCTAATACCCTGACATATATGCATAAGGTACTACGGGTTCCAAAGCCTAGCTTCACGACCTATGCATACTTGGTCTTATGGTTTGCCTAGCGTGCCTGAGAGTGAAATGCATCATACCCAGTTCCCATGGTACTTGAACTTTGTTCATCAGAATCACTAAATTGAAAAGGATATTCATGCAATGTATTCAAAATATCATACCAGGCCTTATGGTTTCTCTGGTACGCCTAATGTACACCCTAGCCAGTTCTGAAGCTTCATTGGCCCTTTCAATTAGCTGCAAAGAATTAGATCAAATATACAACTCAATACAATTGTTGAGGTAGAATTATCTGTTTACCATTGCATTGTGGTTAAACATGCTATTTATTTTCCATTGAAGTGGAGATGATGGCATGATGCACGCAGAACAATAACCACAAACACAGAGAAAAGAAACCACAAACAAGGCATTAATTTCTTAATGGAACAACCAATTGCCACACAATGTACAAAAATTAAAATTCAGATGCCAAACCACTTTCCACAGTAAAATTATACTGGAAAAATTCGCATGCATGAATTATACTGGAAAAAAGTAATGTACGCCACTTTCCACAGTACTTGTAGCTTTTTGCAGTATTATGTATTTGTCACAAAACCACTTACTAAGAGCAGTTATCAGCTCTTGTGTAAGTAGATATGTGTATAAAGTTTGAGATGTGCTGGCAAAGAAATATCTATTTTCATATAGTTGTTTTCCTTTTACTTCTTTTGGTTTTAGAAGATAGAATGACATATTCCACCACAGTTGAAACTTCTTCAAGCAGTTCTGGTAACAAAAGGAGATAAATTTGATAAGGTAATTAGTTTTTACATCTCTTCTCTCTTGTGATCCTTCTGGTAAAGAAACATCTTGGAACCATTCAATTTCAGCAACACGGTACCTACAATAAAAAACAACAAAAGTAAGAAATTGTCGAAAAGGGCTGGAACAAGACAACAGGTTCTTCCAGATAAATTATGCATCACATAAACATACGCCCTCTGTTTTTATTTACTTCGCATATTAGCTTTGTCTCGAGTCAAACTTCGTAAACTTTGAACAAGTTTATACAAAAAATTATTAACATCCAGAATACCAAATCAATACCATTAGAATCATCATTCAATATATTTTCATACCATATATATTTGTTATTGTGAAAGTTTAGATTGTTTTCGATAAACTTGGTCAAACTTTATAAAGTTTGACTTAGGTCAAAGCTAATATGCGGAGTAAATAAAAACTGAGGGAGTATATAGAGCATTCTGGACTCACCCATCTTCATCCCAGGATCGCAAGATACGAAACCGTCGTGAACCTTCCACCTATGAACAAAAGAATTATTTACCCTCTGATAATAGCTTCAATTTTAAAATTTAATTGTTTTTGACAAGTCAATAAGAAAAGAGGCCAAACCCTCAAACTGATCAATATTGAGAAAAGTCCACATTACAACCCTGAACTAACCACTCGGTTCAGAGAGAAGTCCACATTACAACCTCGAATTAACCACGCTGTTTAATTTGTAACTCTGAACTTCGAAACCGGTGGACCAATACCCCAAACTTACCATGCAGTGCAAAAGTCAACCCTCCTCCCGGTTTTGCCTCGGTCAAGCCGTTCTGACCGCATGTCCGCATAGACTGCTGAATGGGCAGCGCCACATCAGCAGGCATGCCAATTAAGCTAGGGCTGGGTCAGCTCTCTCTCTCTCTCTCTCTCTCTCTCTCTCTCTCTCTCTCTCTCTCTCTCTCAACCTGGCCCGAGTAGCTCCCGCATACAGCAGCAGCTGCCTCAGCCACCCACGCTGCGCCCGCCACCGTCAGCCACGGTCAGCCACCGGCGACCTACAAACAGCAGCACTGCAGCTCTGCCGGCATCCCACTTGTCCCCATGCCCGAGTCCGAGCCCCTCACCACCACAGCCATAGCGGGCTTCCTGCGGAGTCCTCCTGCAAAAAATAAGGACGCTGAGCATGGCGAGATAAGTCGGGCATGGCCGAGCATGGCATAGTCATCAGCAATGCGTGCACAAGGCCACGCGCCTGTGCTGAAGGACGCCATGCTCACCCTCAAGGATAACACAGGACAATGAGTCCAGGCCGAAGGCGGCGTTGCGGGCGCGCTTGCTGGAGGAGCAGAAAAGGCCCCGTGACTCCGCACGGACCAGCGGCAAGACGGCAACTAGAAGCGGAGCGAAAGCCCGTCGAAGCACGAAGAGCGGCGGCGGTTGTGCTGGCAACACGGAGCCTGAAGTGTCGTGGTACGGTTCGGGCCGGTCATATACGCGTCATGAGTGATAGGAGGAAACTGGCGGGCTTGACCACGGGAGCTGCAGAGCACAGGAGGAAGAGGTGCAGAGGCATGCATCCAAGGCACCCGGCGCCTCGTAAATTCGCCAGGATCTCCCTCAACAAGGCGCAAGGCCACGCCTTTTCCCCTCAATCAATTTGACCACAGGAGCTCACTTTGCTCGCCTCCAACCACGGTCGCCCTTTCCAATTTTCTTCGGCCCAATCTTCGTCCGTACTGAGCAATTCCCTGCACCCCTGTTTGACTCCGTGCACCCAGGCCCCTCCTCTAACCTCCGTGGATCACCTATGGCCTTAATTTTTGCAAGAAGAATCCACGGGGGCTCCAATTTTACGACCAGTGCACGCTTGCCAGAGCCGGTGTGGGTCATCGTGTCGCGCACCATCGACATGGAGGAAGCGGAGATAGTCCTGTCCTGTGTGATGGTGGTGCCCATCACCGGCAACCACCAGTCCGTCTCCACCAACGAGGTAACCAAGGTGCTCCTAGATTCCTTCAAGCTCGTCGACACGCAACTTCACCGTCGACGTGCACCATCCCGAGGATTTCTTGATCCTCTTCAGCTTGCAGGACACCAAGGACCGCCTTGCCGGTGACCACTTCATACACTCACCCCGCTTCTCCCTGTCGATGCATCCATGGTGCAAGTTCGCCCACACCGGCTCCGACGAGTTTGAGTACCACGTCGAGCTCGAACTCCGCGGAATCCTGGCCCAAACCTGGCCCAAACCTGGCACCTGTCGATCGCCGAGCACATCCTTGGGCAGAGCTGCTGGATCGAACACCTACACCCACAAACCAGCTCCTACGCCGACTTCGCCACATCCCGGCTGTCGAGGCGCACGCATGAACCCCGCTGGCATTCATCGCGCCGCCATCCTCGAGGTTGACGAACAGGTCCCTGCGCGCCTGAGTTCCGACACACCGACCATCCGGATGCTGGCCTACCCCATCAGGATCGCACTCGCTCGCGCCGCCATGATCAGGGATCCCCCACCCGCCGTGCTATCGGGTGTTGGCCCCGACGGAGACAGAGGCGCCGGCGGCGCTCATGGCCGTCGCCCAAGGCCCGCACGCTGCCACGGGCACAAGCGCAGACGTACGGATGCGCATCCCTCCGGTTGCGTCGATGGCATGGTGATGGACGACCTGGCATGGCGTGCTGGCGGCCGCAACGCTCGTGCAGACAGGGTGGCCATATCCGCATCCGCACCTCCCACCGCCGAGAGGCACGCACATGCAGATTCTTCGGACGCTTGGAATCCTTGGAACCAACCAGGAAATCACCGCGGCAAAGATGAAGGCCTAGGATGACGTGTTCGCCGCACCTATACCGCTAACGGTCCTCACAACAATTGCCGCATTGGTCGATCGAGAGATCCCAGCATGCATGGCGTCGCTAGTGACCACCGCGGCGTGTGTCGAGTCGCCTGCGGGACTTAGGTCGCAGCCGATACCGTCTGCATGGATCACGGCCATAAAATATGGATATGGAACATGTGCAGCCTCAATGCACGGGCACAGCGCCATGCCATTCGAGCATTGCTAGACACCACAGGGACCTCGATTGTTTGCTTGCAAGAAACAAAAATGGCATTGATCTGTTCGTCAGTTGTCCTCGACACGCTTGGTGCAGAATTCGATGACTACACGTATCTTCCGGCACAGGGCACGCCGGGTGGCATACTTCTTGCATGGAAGAGCAGGGACGTGACTATCACGAACCCATTGTTCACCACTAACGTTCTCACTGCTAAGATCTCCATGATCGCAGGCACGCCCTGATGGCTAACTGTGGTCTACGGGCCACAAGACGACGCCGGCAAGATGGCTTTCTTACAGGAGCTCCACGATGTCAGGGCTAACTGCCCCAGGCCTTGGATGTTATGTGGTGGTTTTAACCTCATCCTCCGCGACGAGGACAAGAACACGGACAACCTCAACCGGCGCATGATGGGCAAGTTTCGCTGTCTAACTAACGATCTAGCGCTCCAGGAGATCTACCTCACCGGCCGGCGCTACACATGGTCAAACGAGCAGTCACCGCCGGCGTTGGTGCATCTCGACCGCGTGCTATGCACCTCGGACTGAGACGATGCACACGGCGAGTGCCACCTCCGATGATTCGCGTCTGTCGTGTCGGATCACTCCCCACTTCTGCTGGACTGCTCGCCAATGCCCAAGGCCCACCGACGATTTCACTTCGAGGAATACTGGCTGCGCTTGGAGGGAGACCACGAAACTATGACTGCAGCCTGGGCATCCACTTACGACGCCGACCCTTTCCGCCGCTTGGAGCTCCAAATCAGTCGGGAACATTCAGGCCAAGATGGCTATCTCCCGCGAGCTCATCTTGCGCTTTAACAAAGTCCCGGAGGACCGCACTCTCTCGCCCCCGAAGGACTGGTTACGCAAGCAGCTCAAAGTTTCACCTCAGCCTCGCGTCCATGGAGCGAACGATCACCCGATAGCGCTCCCGCATAGCCAATCTCCGGGACGGCGACGCTAACACAGCCTTCTTCCACCGGCAGTGCTCCTTCCGTCCGCAGAAGAACCGCGTCTTCAGTCTGACCGCCAATAGGGCATGGTGTTCACGGAGCATGCCAAGATGGCTCAAGCGGCTTTCTCCCACTTTGACGCTCTGCTTGGCATAGCCGCGGAACGCGATCACACGCTTGACATGTCGCAGCTCAAGTGCGACCTCACCGACCTTGACGCACCATTCAGCGTCAAGGATATCTGAGAAGCCGGCAATCGCCTCCCAGTATGCAAGGCGCCTGGGCCCGACGGGTTCACGGCTAATTTCTGCGCGCGTGTTGGGGCATCGTCAGGCAGGACTTCCTAGATGTGTTCCAGTAGCTCTTTAACCGGCGAGGCAGGGGGTTTTGCAAATTAAACCAAGCCCTCCTGGCTTTGCTACCGAGGCCGCTGATGCACACGAGTTGCGCGACTTCCGTCCGATCTGCCTCATTCACCTTGTGGCCAAGATCTTCGCCAAAGTCCTATCCATCCACCTCGCCCCCAAGTTGGATTGCCTTGTCAGCCGCAATCAAAACGTATTCATCACGGGACGGAGCCTCCACGACAACTATGTCCTCGTGAGGCAATCGCTCAAGACGTTGCACTAGTTGGGAGCCCCGAGAGTGATGCTCAAGCTTTCTAGCCTAATTTTGTGTGTTTTTGTCCAATTTCAAAAAAAAACCACAAGAAATAGCCATACCAAAAAATTTGTGATTTGTTGGTTTGATGATGTTTTGTTGAATTTGATCTGTGGATTTGTTGTGTTGCAAGTGGATCTATCTATTCCCCACCTCCCCACCACGAAATCCACCTAAAATCCCACAATTTTTCTTTCTCTCCACCATTTTCGTGTTCATCCCGAGCCCTATCCCGAGCAAGTTGACCTGCCCGGGTCAGCCGGATCCTCTCCCGGATCTTCCGGCTTCCACTAACAGAACTGAATTTTTTGACAGAAATTTCAGCCACCGCCCACACTTCCGCATTACCACCTCTTCCACATACCACCACCGCTTTCTACAATCACCATCTCTTATCCGCTACCACCTCCGATTTTGACACGTTTGTTTTGAGAATTTGAGTTGCGGTTTCCGTTTCCTAACATGTTTCGGCTACTTAGGGACGGTTCGACACCGACATCACCGCCGCTCATCTTCGCCACGGATCCGTCATCGACAACAACCGCTTTACCTTCGTGACACCATCAACCGTGAGCAAGGACGGTAACCTCGACGACATCTTCGGATACTCTCCCTTCCCATTGCATTGTTAACCCCGAGCCAATTTTTGCGTCACTTTCCTATCGAGACTAGCCATTTGAGTATTGCCGGGCAACGTTACTTGTGCACTTTAGTGATAATCGATCTGCACCTTCCATTGCGTGCATATATCATCGTATCATCTCTTGTGTTATCAATTGTTGCCGCATATACATCATTGCTACCTTGGTTCGAAAATTTCGCACAAGTGGCCAAAGGAAACTACCAAAAGAGAGAACTTTTAAGCAAAGAGAAAACAAAGAGCTTGTAAGCAATAGCCATAGCATCGCCACATTGCATATCAAATTGTCATATTCGATCATCTTGGATCACCGTGAGAGAATCACCGGGAGCCATACATACATAGCATACTTGGAATAGAAAGTAGATATGTTTTGTCTCTTATAGGTTGTGCACAAGTTTCGTATCCGCCTATTGAGCAATCGTGCGTCTCTCTAGAGTTGTGCAACAAGAGCATTTTCCGTGGATTCCACATTTTGAGCTCGTTCCTTCGTTGCACAACCCTATTTCTCTATCCGTGTGTGTGTTTCCGTGTACCACATATTGCTTTGGTCCACTTGATTCACTTGCGAATTTGTGAATCTCTTTCAACATTATTGAATTTTGCCAACAATTGCATAAATTTTGTGCCGCCATCCTCACCTAGCTACTCCAAAAGCTTTACTTGTGTAGGTGTGAGAATTGAGATCCGGTACCAATTGTGCTACTTCCATAATACTACATTGGGTGATCTTTGATCCATCTTCCACATTGGAGAAGGTATATTTGGTCTAGTTCTTTGATTTCGTCCACTCACATATTTGCTTGAGATGATGGATAGGTCAAGTACTTCTACCAACCCACTCTTCATCGAGTAAGAAGAGGGGCCCAACAACTACATCACCAAGAATCAACTATTCTGCGTACATAGAGCTTTGCACCAAGCGAATGAAGCATTGGGCGACCGCATCGACCAACTCACCACCGACTTGCGATAATCCGAGCAACGCACAAGGGACTACCTTGACGACAAGCTATCATCACAAATGGACGAGTTCCATGCTTTGATGGTCAACCGTTCTTCTACAACTTCGTCATCAAGACGGCGCCATTCAAGTCGACACTTTTCGGATTCTTCCTCGGAGTCTTCCATGAGCTCGTCCGCATCGTCACCAAGACCATGAAGATCATCAAGCTCCACAAAACCCGTTTCATGGCAATGGTTTACAAGACCGCCTTCGGAAACGTGAACGACATCGTCGTCAAGCAAATGATCCCATGGATCAAGAGCAAGCTCCAATACGCCAAGATCACCAAGTAAACCAAGATGGCGACGCACTTCAATAAGAGCAACAAAGCCGTGATGAACAAGCCTCGAAGCCCAACGTGGTCTCAATAAAGTGATAATTGGAGAGAACGATTGCTTGTATTGATCAATCAGGGTTACAGCGTTTATATATTACATGTACTGAACCGACTTGGGTTGGGGCTTTGACTACCCTACTCCAACACGCTGGCTATTCTAGTCCAATTCGGAAACATATCGCTAATACCCCCCCCCCCCCCCGCGCAGTGTCAACGTCAGGTGTCACGATGTTGAGACTGGAGCGTATGTCGGTGAAGGGTGCAGTTGAAAGACCCTTGGTGAATATATCTGCAAATTGGGCACTTGTCGGAACATGGAGAACGCGAACTTCACCAAGAGCAACCTTCTCACGAATGAAGTGGATGTCAATCTCAATATGCTTCGTGCGACGATGATGGACAGGATTGGACGCCATGTAGACTGCAGATATGTTGTCACAATAGACAATAGTAGCACGCTCAATCGGTCGATGAAGCTCAGCGAGAAGCTGGCAAAGCCAAATAGATTCGGCCACTGCATGGGCAACGGACCTGTACTCCGCTTCGGCCGATGATCTGGAAACTGTAACCTGCCTTTTGGATGACCATGAAACAAGATTATCACCCAAATAAACACAATAGCCGGATGTAGATCTTCGAGTATCAGGACAACCTGCCCAGTCCGCATCAGAATAAGCTGTCAAACTTGTAGGAGAAGAAGAGTTGATAAGTAAGCCATGGTCAAGAGTGCCTTTGAGATACCGTAGTATTCTTTTGACATGATTGAAGTGAGGAAGACGAGGATCATGCATGTATAAACATGCCTGTTGGACGGAGTAAGATATGTCGGGACGGGTAAGAGTAGCATATTGTAGTGCGCCAGTGAGACTACGATAGAGACTAAGATCTGAATGTGATCGCCACACCGATAATTTGGTTCCAATGTCGGCATGGCGGCGAGGGTCGATAAATACACATGCCAAAGACGAAGTTAATAAATCAAGGATATATTGTCGCTGAGAAAGAAAAAGAGTATTAGTAGAACGAGAGACGGCAATGCCAAGAAAATGATGTAGGGTTCCCAGATCAGTCATAGAGAATTCACGGTTAAGCGATGAGATGATGTGGTGTAAGAATCAGAGGATGCGGTGAGAACAATATCATCAACATAAAGCAAAGATAGGCTGTCCGTTCGGGGGAGCGAAAAATGAATAAAGAAGAATCAGATTTAGAGGATGTAAAACCAAGAGTGTGAATAAAGGTTGCAAACCAATGAAACCATGCCCGGGGTGCTTGTTTTAGACCATATAAGGATTTGTGAAGTAGACAAACAAGATCCGTAGAAGAAGGTTGCTCAAAACCTGAGGGTTGCTGACAGTAGACAGTTTCGTTGAGAGTACCATGAAGAAATGCGTTTTTAACGTCAAGCCGGTGAATTGGCCAAGAAGAGGAAACAGCAAGACTGAGGACAACACGAATAGTACTTGGTTTGACAACAGGAGAGAATGTCTCATCAAAATCAACTCCATGTTGTTGAGAAAAGCCTCGGCAGACCCAACGAGCCTTGTAACGCGCAAGTGTACCATCAGCATGAAACTTGTGCCGAAAAACCCATTTACCAGAGACTACATTAGCATTAGCAGGTTTAGGAACGAGAGTCCAGGTGTGATTTTGAGTAAGCGCATCAAACTCATCGCGCATAGCAGCAAGCCAGAGAGGATCAAGAAGAGCGCGCTTATATGATGTGGGGATAGGAGAAATAGTCGGTGTGGCGGTTAGGTTGAGTTTACGCACTGGAACATGAAAGCCGCGCTTGCCTCGAGTGCGCATGACGTGGTCATTCTGAGGGATTGGAACAGAAACTGCATGAGGAGGAATAGGAAGATCGAGTGGCGGTGAAGAACTAGAGGCCGGTGGAATCAGTGTGCTCCAATGAGTGAGGCTCGGTAGATGAAGATGGAGTTAACAAGACTGGAGGAGATACTGGGGAAGACGTGGGACTCGGGTCAATGGGTCTTTGGTCCATGGGAGGCGGAGAGACGTGCTCGGAAGAGGATGGAGAACTATGAGCTACAGGAGTATGTATAAGAGGACTGGGCACATGAATAGATACAGGCGAGGAAGGAGTAGGCGGCGCGGTAGAGGAGGACGTAGCAGCATAGGGGAAAACATGCTCGTCGAATTTTACATGGTGGGAAATTATGACACGTCCAGAAGAGGGATCATAGCAGCGAGAACCCTTGTGATCATCAGAAGGTCCAAGATAAACACATGGCAAGGAGTGAGGTTCGAGTTTGTGTAAGGTGGTGGCGGTGGTGTTTGGAAAGCATAAGCATCCGAAGACACGAAGGGAAGAATAGTCAGGATGGTCGAGAAAAAGAGATTGAAAAGGTGTGTAAAGAGGACACGTTTTGGTGGGTCGAATGTTTAAGAGGAAGGTGGCAGTACGGAGCGCTTCCGCCCAGAAGCGAGGAAGCGAGGCTTGAATGAGTAAGGTACGAAGAATGTCGTTAATGGATCGAAGAGATCGTTCGGCTTTCCCATTTTGGGGAGAGGTGTATGGGCAAGAGAAACAAAGAAGCGTGTCAATAGAGAGAAAGAAGGTGCGATTGCAAACATTATCGAACTCACGACCATTGTCACATTGTATAAAACGAACGGGAAGGCCGAAGTGGACAAGAGCATATTGGCGAAAATTGAGGAAGATAGTGTGAGCATCCGACTTGGCACGTAGAGGAAACGTCCAGATATAATGGGAATAATCATCAAGAATAACAAGATAATATTTAAGACCGAAAACACTAGGTACAGGAGATGTCCATAGATCAGAATGTAAAAACTCAAAAGGGAAAGAACTAGCTGTAGTAGACGTGCTAAAGGGTAAGCGAACATGTTTGCCGCATTGACATGCCTTACAAAGTTTAGAGTCGTGAGACGAGCTAGAGCTAGAAATACAGAATTCTTGAAGTAGGGATGATAGTGTATTTTTATTGGGATGACCCAGTCGGCGATGCCAAATATCAACAGAGGCGTGTAGGGCATGTGGAGTGGAAGAAGGCGCGCCTTGAAGAGGATAGAGATCACCCGAACTATTGAAGCCAGCGAGAAGCGTCATGGTGGTCGGATCCTTCACAGATAAGCCAAAATGGTCAAATTCCACAGAAACATAATTGTCAATAGTGAACTGTCGAACAGAGATGAGATTTTTAATTAAGGATGGAGCAACAAGAATATTGTTGAGGACAAAATATGTATTAGAATTTGGAATATAAGAGTGACCAGTGCATGTGATGGGGATAGAAGAGCCATCACCAACGATAATGGAAGAAAATTCCGAAGGAGAGCAGGATGACAGCAAATTCATATTTGAAGATATATGCGATGATGCACCTGAATCGAAGATCCAATCCGTACCTTCGTTGTTTAGCGTGAAGTTGTTCACGGCGGCAATGAATGCTGCTTGGTCCCAGCTTGGCGGCGAGGACGGAGTCGACGGTGCGGGGGTAGCCGACTGTGCCGATATGTACGGTAGGGCTGGAGGATCACCGTACGTGTAGGGCGTGGGAGTCGATGGAGCCGTGTAGCCATACGAAGGTCAGTAGACAGGCGCCAGCGCAGAGCGACGTGACATCAATCGGTAGTAAGTAGGCTGGATCGCTTTGGTGCAGAGCGCCGCAGACATTGGCGGAGTGGTTGCAGTGTAGACTTGCGAAGGTGGCCGAGCACCGAGCAGGCCGGGGGACCCTGTCGATGGGCGAAGACCAGGACTCCAGGTGTTGGTATAAGCAGGTGCTCCCTGGTATAAGCAGGAGGAGCACCGTAGGGAGACGGGGCCGTCCATGGCATGGGCCAGGCTTAAACGAGACCGGTCCAAGGATCATGAGATGGGCGCCATGTTGATGGAGCATTAGGCACGGCCGGAAGAGGCGTTGGTGTTGATGTAGAGGAGCTGCCTGGCGACGCAGGAGTGACGCCCCGAGGTTGCGGCGGCCGATACACCGGGTTCTTGCCGCGATAATTAGGGCTTGGACGCCAGCCTTGAGAAGGTTGCACAGATGCCGGAGGCGCAGGAGTGGTGACGGGAGTAGAGGGCCTTGCGCTTGTGTGGAAGACTTGGTGCGGACGAGCGGCCTCGCGGGCTTGTGTGAGAGATTCAAGCTGCAGCATAGAGCGAACCTCAACAAAAGAAGGATGAGGACGCATCATGGGGATGAAGGCGACTTGCTTCTCGAATTGATCTCCAAGGCCAACGAGTAGAGCATTGATAGGGTGCGAACCTCCACATGATCGCCAAGCTCCCGAAGCTCATCACCGATGGCCTTGATCCGTTGGCAGAAGATAGTGACCGGTGAGTCCCCTTGGGCGATGGTGCGGAGCTCCGTGTGAAGTGCGTTGGTCCGGGCGTCGCTGTTATCTTGAAAGAGCTGACGAAGAGAGGCCCATAGCTCGGCTGCAGTGACACCGTCGTTGGAGACGAGATTGAACAGCACCATCGAGATGCGGGTGTATATCCATTGGATAATTGCTAGATCGTCTTGGACCCAACGTGGATTTGCCGGCTGCGAGACGGACGTAGACTCGATGTGATGCCGAAGACCGCATCTGCCAAGATGAATATGGAAAAGATGTCGCCAATGATAATAGTTATGCAAAGCTAGATCAAGGCAAATAGGGATGAAAGGAGAAACATCAGCAATGGAGTCAGCAAGGGAGATCGGAGCTGCTTGCATTGGATGTTGGAAGGAGGTGGAGCTGGAGGTAGTAAGAGTCAGAGCACCGGTGGCGCGAGCATCGGCAACGGTGAAGAGAGGCCGCAACGACAACGGTGGAGGTTTTGACGGCGGAGCCATGGTGAGGTGCGGAGAACCTAAATGTCTGATACCATGATGAAAGTGCAACTATCCCTGGGTGGTTTTGGTAATTCCTAACAACATATAGCTCATTGAGCTAATGCTATTTTAAGATAAA
>JAHIAM010003770.1:0-48806 GCA_021605205.1 Aegilops longissima
TCCTTTGGCTGAGCTATTCTCCTCCATCTTGTAGGCAAAAGTCTTTGTCGGTCTCATACCTCGACACGGGCATGAAGTATGAAATACCAATTTCAACTCTTGGAACATCTTATATGCTCCGTGGCGCTCAAAACCTTTTGAAGTCCCGATTCTAAGCCGTAAAGCATGGTGCACTTAACTATCAAGTAGTCATCATCCAGGAGCTTTTGTCAAGCGTTCATAATGTTTGCATATGCTCTACAATAGGTCCATCACCTAGCGGTGCATCAAGGACATAATTCTTCTATGCAGACAATGAGGATAATCCTCGGATCGGATCCAATCCGTATCATTGCTACTAACATCTTTCAATACAGTTTTTCTCTGGAACATATCAACAATAAAAGCAGGGGAGCTAAGCGAGCTATTAATCTACAACATAGATATGCTAATACTACGGGACTAAGTTCATGATAAATTAAAGTTCAATTAATCATATTACTTAAGAACTCCCACTTAGATAGACATCCTCTAATCCTCTAAGTGATCACGTGATCCAAATCAACTAAACCATAACCGATCATCACGTGAAATGGAGTAGCTTTCAATGGTGAACTATATGATTCACGCTTTCGACCTTTCGGTCTCGGTGTTCGAGGCCATATCTGCATATGCGGGCTCGTCAAGTTTAACCTAAGTATTCGGCGTGTGCATAAACGAAACTTGCACCCATTGTAGATGGACGTGAGAGCTTATCACCCGATCATCACGTGGTGTGCAGGCACGACGAACTTTGGCAATGGTGCATACTCGGGGAGAACACTTTTATCTTGAAATTTAGTGAGAGATCATCTTATCACTACAAAAAAAATACACTTCCGTGATGATCGTGTTTGTCCACGGTGGGTGGCGTTTTGTCATGCATGTACATCCATGAAGATTTTATGCCAGAATCAAGATAGTCATACATGTCTTTGTCGTGAAGTGTTCCATGACATTACCAAAATTATCATCATGGAAGTGTCCACTTCCATGATGATAATCATGGCGTCCGCGAAGTGCTTTTCGTCAAGGGTGACCGACACATGGCATCCACCGTAATGGAGCGCCCGTTAAGCTATCGATTCGGGTTTTGGATCCGATAACCCGTTAACGACCCGGACCAATGGGGATTTTCCGTGTAAAATCATCATTGGTTGGAGAAACTGCGTGTCGGCTCATCGTTGGGACAAATGTCATCCACTCATTGGATAGAAAGGCGCCTATGATCGTGCGACCGTGTACGACCATGAAGGCCCATTCTGTGAAAAGGCGGCCCGTTTGACTTGGTCGAAAGGTGGCGGGCGTCCCATGGAAACTTGTTAGCGGCATGTTAGCATATAGCCCATTTACAGCCCGCTAACCCAAGGAGCGTTCGCCCTATCCGAATTAGGCCTAGTAGCGTCATGGGCCATCAATATGACTCCAGCCGTTTTCATACATCCCATGTATGGCCCATGGCGTCTTTACGGCCCATATGAGGCCCTATGTAACTCTTGGCCTATTAACGTGTTGAGGAGCGTTGCGAAAATTAAAATTTTCCTCTGGTTTCACCAAGATCTATCTATGAGTTCATCTAAGCAACAAGTCAGAGAGAGTTTGCATCTACATACCACTTGTGGATCGAGCAGCAGGCGTTAGAGGGAGTGGTGATGATGGTCGTTCCCAGCGTGATTCCGATCACCGATGACCAAGCGCTGAAAGGATAGCACCTCCGCGTTCAACACACGTGCAGTGCGATGGCGTCTCCTCCGTCTTGATCCAGCAAGGATGAAGGAGAGGTTGAGAAGACAACTTCAATGGAAGCTGACAGGCGTGGTGCGGTTAGTGCGACAGGTTCTCAGCAGGGCTTCGCCAAGCTTCGCGGAGAAAGAGAGGTGTTGGGAGGGAGGGGCTGCGCCTTCAATGGTGTGTTGCAGCCTCCCCTCACCCCTCTATTTATAGGAGGAGAGGAAAGGGGCCGGCCATCTGGAAACCCTAGATGGGGCGTGACAAGGGAGGAGGGAGGGTGGCTTGCCCCCAAGCTGAGGCGCCCCTTTGGGGTTTCCCTCCCATGCCCTAGCCGCATGGGCCTGGGTGGGGCGCCCAGCCACCAGGGCTGGCTCCCTCTCCCACACAGCCCATGTGGCCCCGGAATGGCCCCTCAGTGGACCTCCGGAACCCTCCCGGTGGCCCCGGTACATTACAGTATACCCCAAAACTTTCCAGTCCGTTTAACCACTTTCCATATATAAATCTTTACCTCAGGACCATTCCGGAACTCATCGTGACGTCAGGGATCTCATCAGGACTCAGAACAACATTCGGTAATCACATACTTGTCTTCCTAATAACCCTAAGCGTCACCGAACCTTAAGTGTGTAGACCCTACGGGTTCGGAGACATCTTGAACATGAATGAGGCGATCTCGGTCAATAACCAACAGCGGGATCTGGATACCCATGTTGGCTCCCATGTTCCTCGATGTTGTCATCGGATGAACCACGATGTCAAGGTTCAAGCAACCCGTATTCTATTCCCTTTGTCGGGACGGTATGTTACTTGCAGAGACTTCGATCGTCGGTATCCCAATACCTCGTTTAGTCTAATTCAGGCAAGTCACTTTACTCGTGCCGTAATGCATGATCCGTGACCGGACACTTGGTCACTTTGAGCTCATTATGATGATGCACTACCGAGTGGGCCCGTGATACCTCTCCGTCATACGGAATGACAAATCCACATCTCGATCCGTGTCAACCCAGAGACACTTTCGGAGATACTTTAGTGCACCTTTATAGTCACCCGATTCGTTGTGACGTTTGATACACCAAAAGCACTCCTCACGGTATCCGGGAGTTACGATCTCACGGTCTAAGGAAGAGATACTTGACATTGGAAAAGCTCTGCAAAGCGAAACTACGATCTTTGTGCTATGCTTAGGATTGGGTCTTGTCCATCCGTCATTCTCTAATGGCGTGATCCGTTCAATGACATCGATGTCCATAGTCGAGAAACCATGACTATCTGTTGACCAACGAGCTAGTCTACTAGAGGCTAACTAGGGACATATTGTAGTCTATGTATTCACCGTGTATTACGATTTCCGGATAATCTGAGTTATAGCATGAATAAAGACAATTATCATGAACAAGGAAATATAATAATAATGCTTTTATTATTGCCTCTAGGGCATATTTCAACAGTCTCCACTTGCACTAGAGTCAATAATCTAGTTACATTGTGATGAATCGAACACCCATAGAGTTACGGTGTTGATCATGTTTTGCCCGGAAGAGGTTTAGTCGGCGGATCTGCGACATTCGAGATCCGTATGCACTTTACAAATTTCTATGTCTCCATCTGAACATTTTCACGGATGGAGTTGAGCGGCACTTGATGTACCTTGTCTTCTTGTGAAACACGGGCTCCTTGGCAAAGCAATAGCTCAGTGTTGTCACGAAGAGTTTGATCGGCCCGACGCATTGGGTATGACTCCTAGGTGGTGATGAACTCCTTCACCCAAATTGCTTCATCGCTGCCTCACGAGGCTGCCATGTACTCCGCTTCACATGTAGATCCCATACGGCCTTTCTGCTTGCAGCTGCACCAGCTTCTTGCTCCACCATTCAACATATACGTATCCGGTTTGTGACTTAGAGTCATCGGATACGTATCGAAGCTAAGCGTCGGCGTAACCCGTTCTGACGAGCTCTTCGTCACCTCCATAAGCGAAACATGTCCTTTGTCCTTTTCGGTGCTTGAGGATATTCTTGACCGCTGTCCGGTGTTCCTTGCGGGATTACTTTGGTACCTTCCTACCAAACTTACGGCAAGGTTTACATCAGTGCAGTACACAGCATGGCATACATAATAGATCCTATGGCTGAAGCATAGGGATGACACTCATCTCTTCTTTATCTTTTGCCGTGGTGGGGCATTGAGCTGAGCTCAATCTCACACCTTGCAATATAGGCAGAACCCCTTCTTGGACTGATCCATTTGAACTTCTTCAAAATCTTATCAAGGTATGTGCTTTGTGAAAGACCTATGAGGCGTCTCGATCTATCTCTATAGATCTTGATGCCTAATATATAACAACTTCTCCAAGGTCCTTCATTGAAAAACACTTACTCAAGTAGGCCTTAATGTTGTCCAAGAATTCTTTATCATTTCCCATCAAAAGTATGTCATCTACATATAATATGAGAAATGCTCTGAGCTCCCACTCACTTTCTTGTAAACACGGGCTTCTCCATAAGTGCGCATAAACTAAGCGCTTTGATCATCTCATCAAATCGAATGTTCCAACTCCGAGATGCTTGCACCAGCCCATAAATGGATCGTTGGAGCTTGCATACTTTGTCGACATTCTTAGGATCGACAAAACCTTCGGCTGCATCATATCAGCTCTTCCTTAAGATAACCGTTAAGAGCAGCTGTTTTGGCGTCCATCTGCCATATCTCATAATCATAGTATCGGCAATTGCTAACATGATTGGACGGACTTAAGCTTAGCTACGGGAGAAAAAGTCTCATCGTAGTCAATCCCTTGAACTTGCCGATAACCCTTAGCGACAAGTCGAGCTTTATAGATGGTGACATTACCATCGCGTCCGTCTTCTTCTTAAAGATCCATTTGTTTTCTATCGCTCGCCGATCATCGAGACAAGTCGGTCAAAGTCCACACTTTGTTTTCATACATGGATTCTATCTCGGACTTCATGGCTTCTAGCCATTTGTTGGAATCTGGGCCGCCATCGCTTCTTCATAGTTCAAAGGTTCCTTGTTGTCTAACAACATGATTTCCGGGACAGGGTTGCCGTACCACTGCAGTGCGGAGCGTGTCCTAGTGGACCTCTGAAGTTCAGTAGCAACTTGATCGAAGTACCTTGATCATCATCATGAATTTCCTCTTGGTTGGTGTAGGCATCACAGGAACATTTTCTGAGCTGCACTACTATCTGTTTAAGAGGTAGTACTTCATCGAGTTCTACTTTCCTCCCACTACTTCTTTGAGAGAAACTCTTTTCGAGAAAGGATCCGTTCTTGGCAACAAAGATCTTGCCCTCGGATCTTAAGTAGAAGGTATACCCTACGGTTTCCTTAGGGTATCCTATGAAAACGCATTTTTCCGACTTGGGTTCGAGCTTTTCAGGTTGAAGTTTCTTGACATAAGCATCGCATCCCCAAACTTTTAGAAGCGACGACTTAGGTTTCTTCCCAAACCATAATTCATACGGTGTCGTCTCAGCGGACTTAGGCGGTGCCCTATTTAAAGTGAATGTAGCTGTCTCTAGGCGTATCCCCAAAATGATAGCGGTAAATCGGTAAGAGACATCATAGATCGCACCATATCCAATAGAGTGCGATTCTGACGTTCGGACACACCGTTCTGTTGAGGTGTTCGGTGGCGTTAGTTGTGAAGCGATTCCACATTTTCTTAAGTGTGTACCAAATTAGTGACTTAAATATTCTCCTCCACGATCCGATCGTAGAATTTTATCTTTCGGTCACGTTGATTCTACTTCATTCTGAAATTCCTTGAACCTTTCAAGGTCTCGGACTTGTGTTTCATCAAGTAGACATGCCCATATCTACTCAAGTCATCTGTGAGAGTGAGAACATACGATATCCTCCATGAGCCTCAACGCTCATTGGACCGCACACATCGGTATTATGATTTCCAACAAGTTGGTTGCTCGCTCCATTGTTCGAAGAATGGAGTCTTGGTCATCTTGCCCATGAGGCATGGTTCGCATGTGTCAAATGATTCATAATCAAGAGACTCCAAAGTCCATCGACATGGAGCTTCTTCATAAGCTTGACACCAATGTGACCAAGGCGGCGATTGCCACAAGTATGTGGGACTATCGTTATCAACTTTACATCTTTTGGTATTCACGCTATGAACATGTGTAATACTAAACTCGAGATTCATTAGAATAAACCATTGACCATCGACATGACCATAAAACATATCTCTCATATAAATAGAACAACCATTATTCTCGGTTTAAATGAGTAGCCATCCGTATTAAGCGAGATCCGGATACAATATTCATGCTCAAACTTGGCACCAAATAACAATTATTAAGGTTTATGACTAATCCGTAGGTAAATGAAGAGGTAGCGTGCCGCGGCGATCACATCGACTCTGGAACCATTCCGCGGCGCATCGTCACCTCGTCGCATGCCGATCTCCGCTTATTCCGTAGCTCTGCTGTGAGTTACAAATATGAACAGCGGCACGGTATCAAATACCGGGAGTTACTCACGATGCTGGTAAGGTACACATCAATTACATGTATATCAAATATACCTTTGGTGTTGCGGCCTTCTTGTCCGCTAAGTATTTGGGGCAGTTCCGCTTCGGTGACCCTTCCCCATGCAATAAAAGCACTCGGTCTCGAGGCTTGGGTCCATTCTTTGACTTCTTCCGGCAACTTGCTTGCAGGCGGCGGCAACCTCCTTGCCGTCCTTCTTGAAGTTCTTCTTACCCTTGCCCTTCTTGAACTTAGTGGTCTTATTGACCATCAACACTTGATGTTCTTTCTTGATTTCAACCTCGGTGACTTGACATAGAGAATACTTGAGGAATGGTCTTTACCATCCCACGCATATGTAGTTCATCACAAAGCTCTTGTAGCTTGGTGGGGGCATTGGAGGATTCATCGATGACCGCCTCATCGGGGAGGTTAATATTCATTAGGTCATACGGTTGTGCAACGGACATCTTGAGTATGTGCTCTTGACAGAACTATTTTCCTCCATCTTACAACTATAGAACTTGTCGGAGATGTCATATCTCTCGACCGGGCGTGAGCTTGGAAAACCAGTTTCAGCTCTTGAACATCTCATATGCTCCGTGATGCTCAAAAGCGCTTTTGGAGCCCGGTTCTAAGCTGTAAAGCATGCCGCCTTGAGCGAGGAGTAATCATCGGCCGCAGACTGCCAAGCATTCATAATGTCTTGGTTCTGCGGGACAGGGCGTCACCTAGCGGTCCTTCTAGGACATATTGTTTCTGGCAGCTATGAGGATGATCCTCAAGTTAGGACCAGTCCGTATAGTTCTTGCCGTCATCTTTCAACTTGGTTTTCTCTAGAGCAGCGTTGAAGTTCAAGTTGACATGGCGTTAGCCATTTGATCTACAAGACATATCATTCAAAGTTTTAGACTAAGTTCATGATAATTAAGTTCATCTAATCAAATTATTTCAATGAACTCCCACTCAGATTAGACATCCCTCTAGTCATCTAAGTGATACGATCCGAGTCGACTAGGCGTGTCCGATCATCACGTGAGACGGACTAGTCATCGTCGGTGAACATTCTCATGTTGATCGTATCTTCTATCGACTCGTGTTCGACCTTTCGGTCTCCGTGTTCGAGGCCATATGCGTACATGCTAGGCTCGTCAAGTTAACCCTAAGTGTTTTGCGTGTGTAAATCTGTCTTACACCGTTGTATGTGAACGTGAATCCATCACACCCGATCATCACGTGGTGCTTAAGCGACGAACTTTAGCAGTGCGCGATTAGGGAGAACACTTCTTGAAATTGTTGTAAGGATCATCTTATTTACTACCGTCGTTCTAAGTAAACAAGATGTATAAACATAATAAACATCACATGCAATTATATAGTAGTGACATGATATGGCCAATATCATAAAACTCCATTGATCTCCATCTTGGGGCTCCATGATCATCTTGTCACCGGCATGGCACCATGATCTCCATCATCATGATCTCCATCATCGTGCCTCCATGAAGTTGTCCGCAGCGACTACTTCTACTACTATGGCTAAGCAGCGTTTTAGCAATAAAGTAAAGTAAGTTACATGGCTTTCTTCAATGACGCAGGTCATACAAAATAAAGACAACTCCTATGGCTCCTGCGGTTGTCATACTCATCGACATGCAAGTCGTGATTCCTATTACAAGAACATGATCTCATACATCACAATATGTCATTCATCATTCATCACAACTTGGCCATATCACATCACATGTCAATTGCTGCAAAAACAAGTTAGGCGTCCTCTAATTGTTGTTTGCATCTTTTACGTGGCTGCAATTGGGTTCTAGCAAAACGTTTTCTTACCTCGAATAACCACAGCGTGATCTTGTCAACTTCTATTTACCCTTCATAAGGACCCTTTTCATCGAATCCGCTCCAACTAAAGTAGGAGAGCGGACACCCTGACCACCTTATGCAACTAGTGCATGTTAGTCGGTGGAACCGGTCTCACGTAAGCGTGCGTGTAAGGTTGGTCGGGCGCTTCATCCCACAATACCGGAAGCAAGATAAGATTAGTAGCGGCAAGTAAGTTGACAAGATCACGCCCACAACTAAATTGTGTTCTACTCGTGCAAAGAGAACTACGTATAGACCTAGCTCATGATGCCCTTTGTTGGGGAGCGTTGCAGAAAATTAAAATTTTCCTACGGTTTCACCAAGATCTATCTATGAGTTCATCTAAGCAACGAGTCAAGAGAGAGTTTGCATCTACATACCACTTGTAGATCGAGCGGAGGCGTTCGAGGAGTGGTGATGATGGAGTCGTTCTAGCGTGATTCGATCACCGATGACCAAGCGCTGAAAGGACAGCACCTCCGCGTTCAACACATATGCATGCGATGGCGTCTCCTCCGTCTTGATCCAGCAAGGATGAAGGAGAGGTTGAGAAGACAACTTCAATGGCAGCCTGACGGCGTGGTGCGGTTAGTCAGCAGTTCTCCGGAGGGAGGCCAGCTTCAGCGGAGAAAGAGAGGTGTTGGGGAGGGAGGGGCTGCGCCTTCAATGGTGTGTGCAGCCTCCCTCACCCTCTATTTATAGGAGGAGAGGGCAAGGGGCGGCCATCTGGGGAAACCCTAGATGGGGGCGCGACAAGGGAGGAGGGAGGGTGGCTTGCCCCCAAGCTGAGGCGCCCCTTTAGGGTTTCCCTCCCATGCCCTAGCCGCATGGGCCTGGGTGAGGGGCGCCCAGCCACCAGGGCTGGCTCCTCTCCCCATAGCCCATGTGGCCCCAGGGGAGGGTGGACCTCCGGAACCCTCCCGGTGGCCCAGTACATTACAGTATACCCCGAAACTTTCAGTCCGTTTAACCACTTTCCATATATAAATCTTTACCTCCGGACCATTCCGGAACTCATCGTGACAGGGGGATCTCATCAGGACTCGAACAACATTCGGTAATCACATACTTGTCTTCCTAATAACCCTAGTGTCACGAACCTTAAGTGTGTAGACCCTACGGGTTCGGAGACATCTGAACATGACGAGGCGATCTCAGGTCAATAACCAACAGCGGGATATGGATACCCATGTTGGCTCCCACATGTTCCTCGATGTTGTCATCGGATGAACCCACGATGTCAAGGGTTCAAACAACCCGTATTCTATTCCCTTTGTCGGACGGTATGTTACTTGCAGAGACTTCGATCGTCGGTATCCCAATACCTCGTTTAGTCTCGTTACCCGGCAAGTCACTTTACTCGTACCGTAATGCATGATCCGTGACGGACACTTGGTCACTTTGAGCTCATTGATGATGCACTACTCGAGTGGGGCGGTGATACCTCTCCGTCATGCGGAGTGACAAATCCACATCTCGATCCGTGTCAACCATGAGACACTTTCGGAGATACATGTAGTGCACCTTTATAGTCACCCGATTCGTTGTGACGTTTGATACACCAAAGCACTCCTACGGTATCCGGGAGTTACGATCTCACGGTCTAAGGAAGAGATACTTGACATTGGAAAAGCTCTGCAAAAGCGAAACTACGATCTTTGTGCTATGCTTAGAATTGGGTCTTGTCCATCCGTCATTCTCCTAATGGCGTGATCCGTTATCAATGACATCGATGTCCATAGTCGAAACCATGACTATCTGTTGACCAACGAGCTAGTCTACTAGAGGCTAACTAGGGGCGTATTGTAGTCTATGTATTCACCGTGTATTACGATTTCCGGATAATCTGATAATAGCATGAATAAAGACAAGGCCCGCAATGAGCGTGTATCACTTTACACCCATTAACGGCCCGTGGTGGCGGCCCGTAATGAACAATGTATCACTTTATACCCATTAAGGGCCCGTTATTGATTGGGCGTTTCAGCCCATGTTATCTTCGGCCTTCTCGAGCCCATTTATTCTTGGGCTCATTTCGCGATTCGTTTACTTACGGCCCGTTCTTGTCATTTTACGCTTGTGGGCCAAATTCAGCCCGTGGTTCTGATCGGCCCGTTTGTGGTCCGTTAATCGTTGGGCGTTTTCATAGCGTCATCAAATCGGCCTATTAACGATGGCCCGTTATGGTGGCCCATGAGCAGACGATTCAACTCTAGCCGTTCACGACCATAATGCGACTGTTATTGGCCCATGTTTGTGTCGATCATCTGACCCGTATAAGGCCCATTGATGATCTGACCCGTAGAAGGCCCATTGTTTCTCTGACCCGTAGAAGGCCCATTGTTTCTCTGACCCGTAGAAGGCCCTCTTGTTTCTCTGACCCGTAGGAGGCCCGGTGTCACTCTGATAAATATTAGCCCATGGTTATTGTGGCCTAGTTTTAAAAAATAGGTTATTGCAGCCACTAGCAAACGCGGAAAAAAAGCTGCGCGACTACAAGCAAACAAATAAACAAGACAACAAGGAAATAAATAAGCAAGCAACTTATGCTAGGCTATCACGGCTATTACATATTACATCCTTTGGGCATCAAAGTTAGCCACCGGTGCAAATATAGGGAACAAAGCGACATATAAGCATGACAAAACAAGTCGAGCTGAAACCACTTGAAGAGTTCAAGAAACAATATCACAGGTACCCATAATCTTTGGCAAGATGCTTAGCAAGCTTATTAACTTTCTCTTGTTTGGCGCTTAAATCCTCCGGTAACTTCTTTGTTGCACAAGAAAATGCGCATCTGAATTCTGCGGGGACTTCCTCGGTCCTTGACTTCTTGCCATGACACGGTGGTGATGCCTTTCAGCTTGTAGCTGAGGCTGAAGAAGCGAAGTGATTGAGGCAGCGAGTTGAAGAGCTTGTGCCGGTGATCTGGCGATAACTTCGAACACTACATCAAGCGGGGCTGTGGGGTTTTCTCACTTATCTACAAGATCGTTTTATCACCTTTCTTGGAGACCAACAGGGTTGTCTCACTATCTTGAACCTTATCTGCATTACTTTCTCTACCATTGCATAGTGGGGTGCTCTTCTCCAATATTCATTTGCATACTACAAGAGAAACAAGCGAGACACATCACAGGTTTAGCTTGTAGTATCTGAAACTCATTTTGGTAAACCGGTTCGGTAGTAAGGTGGACAGGATAACAACATGAAACAAACATATATCTATGTACTATGGTCCTTTGTATTGTCCATATCATTCTAGTTTATGTTCCCTAATCAAGATAGAGACACAGTTCAACTCATATATTTTTAAGACACAACAGCATAGACAGAATATAAGTGTGAGAAACTACACAACATTGGCAGCACTTGTAATGTGCATCACATGAGAACATAACTGTTTATACAACTTAAGCTGAAATCAACATAGAGCAAGAAGTTAGAACAACAATCCGAGTTAAAGAAATAGGTTTAAAACATACATTGCGCCATTGGAGTTTCAATTGGATCCTTCAAATTCGAAAGTAGTTGGTATGAGTAAATCGGTGATGCAACAACAAGGAGTATGGACCATAGCTACGGAATCGACACGAGAACAGTTGCTCTTACGCTTTAAGCGTGGAGTTTGGGTTAGGCTGTGGTGGTCTTAGTGCTTTGGGCACTGCGATAGCTTTACAAACTGCTCTTGTGGGGGTACTCTGTGGTGGACATGGTGCTTTGTCAACTATAAGTGGGTTACTATCCTTTGGGGTTGCGGTTAGATGGGTTGTAGCTGGTTCTCGCTTAGCGGTGTAAGTGTGCAATCTGGAAGAGTCTCGATTATGTGTGGTGGGGCTAGTTTGTGGGCGGTACAACCATGGTTCTATCTGCATCGACGGGTAGCACTTGTCTTTTGTGAAGAACGGGTTTTGCTCCCTTAGATACTGCCATCACCCCTCCAATTCAAATGGCTGATAAACAAGAAAAGAAATTGAGCGTCTGAGACATTGTATGATGAGCAGATGTGGTAATTCACATATATGTTGTCTAACCAAGCAGGACAGACATGACACAATTTCACATATATGATGCCTAACTAAACAGGATAGCATGACACAGTTTCAGATATATGATGGATAACTTAACAGGATATAATGGCATAATTCAACATATGATGAGTACCTAAACAGGATGACATGACAAAACTATATGATGTCTTTCTAAAATAGGTTGGGATGAAATAATTCACATACATGTTGTCTAAGTATACAGGATGGCATGATATAATTGACATAATTGATTCATATACTAAGCGGTGGCACTTTCGCATGTATGATCTCTAAACTAAGCAGATAGAATTCAATATTGTGCATATGATGTCTAAACTAAGCAATGCAAGACACCATATGCATCATATGAGAAATATAAACATTGCAACTTAGAGCATACACCTCAGGTGGGATATAGGACTGGTCATCTGTCTCTGAATCCTCCTCTGAGGAGCTCCCTGTAACCATCGAGATATATGCTTCAACAGGTACCATTGCCTGCTCTGAAGACCTTGTTTTCACTCCAGATTTTTCCATAACCGGCTCAAATGGCTGATACACATGAAGAGTAGTTCAATATACACAGATTGTCGACAAATGGAATACGTAATGAAAAAAAAGATGGCATGAGATAATTCACATATATGATGCCTGGCTCCATGGCGGTGCATAATTCACATATATGATAACTGGCTGAAAAACATGGCATTGCATAATTCACATATCTGATATAGAAAGCAAACAGGAGGCATTCACACAAAGCATGTCTAATCTAAGCAGATGGCATGGCAATGCAAGACACCATATGCATGATATGAGCAATATAACCCAGCCAAGTTAGAGCATGCACCTCGGGGGGGAATCTGTTGGTCATCTCTCTGAATCCTCCTCGAGGAGCTATCGTAACCAACAAGAAATCTGCATCGACGGTATGCTTGACTGCTCGAAGACCTTGTTTTCCTCAGATTTTCCATGACCGACTCAAATGGCTGATGCAGGAAGAGTAGATGAATGTATAAACATTGTTGACAAATGGAATACATTATGGAAAAAATATGTACGATACAATTCACATATCGATGGTGGCTAAACAGGATGGCATTGCATGATTCACGTATATGATGCTGGCTAAAGAAGATGGCATTGCATAATTCCCATATACTCCCTCCGTTCCTAAATATTTGTCTTTTAGAGATTTCAAATGGACTACCACATACGGATGTATATAGACATATTTTAGAGTGTAGATTCACTCATTTTGTTCCGTATGTAGTCACTTGTTGAAATCTCTAAAAGACAAATATTAGGAATAATGAAGATATGATATAAAACAAGCAGGTGGCATTCACACAAAGCAAATCTAAACTAAGCTGATGACATATAAGATGTATAATGTAAGCAATGCAAGGCGCCATATGCATGATATGACCAACATCGGCATGCGAGTTAAACAAACACCTCGGTGGTAAGCAGGCGTGGTCGGCTCATACGAATCTCCATCGAGCAGTTATCTTCCTCTGGAATACAATCTGGAAATGCAGGGAGAGGGGGCACTTCGCCCACCATGGGCAGCGTCTGCATGACATTATATTCGCATAGCGGTCTTCTCTTTTCTCTACATGTTGATGCGATTGTGTACAATATCGACATGCATAATAAAAAATAGTTAGATTTTGTAAGGCCTAAGGGTGCATGCAAAAATCAAGACTGATGGTAGCAAGCAGTGGATGGATCCAAAACTAATGATAGCGGGTAGATTATAGCTTGGTTTAAAAGATAGACAATGGATCATCTATTGTTTGTTGCCACCAACATGAACCACATAGAAGACCCGGATGAACGGATAGTAGACAGATACTATTAGTTCTTTGGCTCGATATGAGACCCATGGGCAATTCAAAACTCAAGATTGAGCGATAAAGTAGCAGGTAATAATAACCGATGTATAACGTAAGCAAACACGAAACTGCGACCTCTCTTCGGGCTGTGTAGTCCTCGGGTTCATCTGCTCGATCGATGATGGTAATGCAGTTGGCGTGGCTGCCGACAGCAGGGAAGATGATCGAGGCGGCGAAAGAAAGTCTGCGGGGGATCTCTGCTGCGTGTGAGCAACTTCATCGATGGTGCACCTCGGTGGGGTGGATGGATGACGCGGCAGGAGCAGGACATAACACACGAGTTTTCTTTGGCGCCAATCTGAAAATGAAGTAAATCTGTAAGGGCTCCTTAGAATTGGAGGATTCTATAAGCGGGGACAGGAAAAACACAGGAATAGGATAGGAATGCACGTGCAAAGCAGAGCATTTGGAAACATAGGATTTCAGTCAACTTTGGGTGTTTGGCTCACATGAATTGGAAGAACGGAGGAATGGAGAAACAAAGTGATGCGGCAGTGTACAACCTCTTTGGCATAGCCTTGTGGACCTCGGCATCATTGGGTTGGGCGTGGAGGATGGTGATGATCTTTGGTGTACTGTCGGAGGCGGGGAAGAAGATCGAGGCCTCTGGAAGCGGCGCCGGTACTGCTCTCATTGTGATGGGCGGTTCCGTCGTTGGAGCAGCTCCGCTAAGGTGTCTGGCGGCGAGGCTGAAGCATGACAAGACAGACAACGTTAATCTGAAGTGGGACCCTAATATCATCGCAATAGATGATGTAAAATACATCACCAAAAAGTGCTAGATGTAAAAGCGCATCAGCCGCGCCACGGCAGCTCCGACGGATGTTGTAAGTACTGTTCACTCTGAACTTAAGCGAAGAAAATGAACTTCACGATCGAAACTGAATTTTCTTGTCGAAACTGATTGAACTAATGTGAGCATTGCAATAGATGTTTAGGGCGTTCGAGCACTAGTAGCGAGAAGCGATGATCTAAATCAGCGAGCAGCTCGGCGAGGGCAGCACTAGCGAGAGAGCAAGTCGTGCAGTAGCACCATGACGAGTGCTAAAGCAGCAACTCCTGTAGCTGCGGAGGTCGTGCAGCAGCAGCGGCATAGCGAAGCAAGAAGCGAGCAGCAACGACGAGCGAAAGCAGGAAGCGGTGCAGCAGCGCGACCGGCGGCAAACGAGCCGCGGCAGCGAGCGAAGCGAGCAGCTGCAGCTAGTGCCGTTGTGGAAATCGCCGCCGAGGAAGCAACGACATGGGGAGAGGCGCCGTGGATGATGTGGCGGCGGCGGCGCCGTCGATGGAGCGCCATGTCTGCTCGGTATCGAGCACCGGCAGCCCGTGAGATCGAATAAAAGATAAAATGCAGCGGTGAGTGCAGAACCTCCTTGGTGGCGCCGAGTTGGCCTCGGCTTCATCGGAGGAATTGGTGAGGTGCTGCGGTTCGGTGGGGCAGGTCAAGGCGGCGCTGTGGGGATTGAGGTGGCGCGATAGGCGAGGCGAACGTCGGGGCAGCTCCTTGGAGGTGGAGGGGCAGGCGGCTGATCCGGCGGGACGGCGAGATCGACAACGGATCCTCATCCGGTGCGGTGGATGAGGGCGGCGAGCTGTTGCGGTGGGCGGCGTGGTCGGGAAGAGTCTCCGGCTGGCGGCGGTCGGGAGGCCGGCGGAGGCGTGGGGTTTCGCGGGTTTTGGCGGCCTCGGTGTGCGAATGGGGCGAAGGGGAGGGGGAGCCAAGCTTAGGGGGCGCTTGTCGAAATGTAGGGTAAGTTACCAGCGTACCCCACGGTTTTGACACATGACGTGGAGCTTCATTTCGGTGAGGGTAGAAGGGGATTTCGCGATATGCAGGCTGCGGGGCGATTTGGATGAGGAGGGAGTTCTCGCGCGTCAAATTCGGGATAACAAAGGCGCGGCGGGTTGAAGAAGCGGGAGTTTCAAAGCAGGTGAGACAAAAGATACTCGAGCTTGAAAATTTCGGGATAACAAGGTGCGGATTCCTTGTTGGTGAGAACAAACTTAACGTGTAAAAAACAATTCATACAAGACACAAGAGAGTCATGTCCCTTTTACTATATTGCTATAGATGCCATTGAAAAACTACAAGAAAAATGTAAAAAATCGGAGAACAAGATTACCTGCACAGTACCAAATCGATTCGCACTTCCCTCAACAACAACAAAAAACAAATCAATTCCCACCAAAGAAAGAGTAATGTCCCTTTTTATATGATTACAGATGCCATGATCTCGAATTTCAATTTTGAATCCACGTTATGTTGAATTGAATATATCATTAGGTGACCTTGCGGTTTATAATTGATGTAGTCGTACATTTTGATCTTCCATCATATATGAACATTTTACTCCACCATGTGAACATATATATTGTCGTCTACCATATGGACTAAATTTGAATCAATTTTCCTTATTTGAATCGATTGTTGTCAAGTTATACAATAATTTAAATATTATCTTGATAACAAAAGACATGCATATAGCAGTAATCATATTTCACTATGAACTACATGTACCATCGCTCTCAATTCAAATATTTGTATCCATTTTATGTTGAATTCAAATCATAGTACATTATTGGTCTAGGTAGCGAGATGTTAGGGATAATCTAAACCCTGTTTTCATACGTATAATTTTTGGCTGAATTGGGACAAGTTTTGGTATAAGCCTCTTGCAAAACCGGAGATTCTCTCAACAAGCCTCGTGGTTCGAGAGAGGCGTGTCACCTTTGTGTCTTGAAGCGATATCGCTGCCTCCCCTGATTTTATTCTGAGGCAACATAGAACTATATGAGTGCCTGTTAAATTTTGGAATTATTTGGGTTCATTTGGCCTTTTATACATTAATTGAGTTTCGGACTTTTAATGTGCATAATCTAAATATGAATTGCATGCACATGCTCCGGTGCACCAAAGTGGGTTGAAAAATCACATGTGTGTCCTTGGTTGAATTTCTAGGTCCCATGGAAGAAATGAGAATGAAATTCAAACATCTGGGCGTCATGACTCTGCCGAGAACATCGAGAAACTTAGATTTTAAATTCATGTAAATCAAAACTCATTTGGAAATCATGAAACTTGGCATGGTGTCATGTCATGGCACTAACATGTTGTGGTAAAAATTGGGCGATTTGGAAGCTCGTGGTTCTAAGAGGGCGTGCCACCTTTGAGTGTGAAGCGATATCGCTGCCCCCCTTGAGTTTCTTAACAAAGGCAACATAGAACTACATTAGTGCCTGTTAAATTTTGGAATTATTCGGGTTCGTTTGTCGTTTTTATACATTAATTGAGTTTCGGTCATTTAATGTGCATAAGTCAAATTTGAACTACAAGCACATGCTCTCGTGCACCAAAGTTGGTTGAAAAATCACATTTGTGTCCTCGGGTGAATTTCTAGGTCCCATGCAAGAAATGAGAATAAAATTAAAACATCTGGGCATCGTGGCTCGGCCGAGAACATTGAGAAACTTGGTTTTAAAATTCTTGTAAATCAAAACACGTCTGAAAATCATGAAACTTGGCATGGATGTCATGTCATGGTACTACCATGTTGTGGTAAAAAATGGCGAATAGGAACAGATTTTGGTATAAGCTTCTTGCAAACGAAGCTTCTCTCAAGAAGGCTCGTGGTTACGAGAGGGCGTGCCACCTTTGAGTCTTGAAGCGATATCGTTGTCCCCTTGAGTTTATTTACAAAGGCAACATAGAACTACATGAGTGCCTGTTAAATTTTGGAATTATTCGGCCGTTTGGCCTTATTTACACATTAATTGAGTTTTGGTCATTTAATGTGCATAATTCAAATTTGAACTACAAGCACATGCTCCGTGCACCAAAGTTGGTTGAAAAATCACATTTGTGTCCTCGGGTGAATTTCTACTCCTCCTTCCATCTATATAGGTCCTAATCGTTTTGAGGCTAACTTTGACCAAGCGTTAGAGCAATAATATATGACATGCAACTTACACAAAGCATACCTTCAAATTTGTATGTCAAAGGGCTTCAATAATATAATTTTCATAGTATACATCTCATGTGCTATTAATCTTGTCAATAGTCAAAGGCTGTCTTGAAAAACACATTAGGCCCTATATAGATGGAAGGAGGAGTAGGTCCCATGCAAAAATGAGAATAAGATTCAAACATCTGGGCATCGTGGCTCGATTCGAGAACATTGAGAAACTTGGTTTTAAAATCATGAAACTTGGCATGGTGTCATGTCATGGTAGTACCATGCCGTGGTAAAAAAATTGGCGAATAGGAACAAATTTTGGTATAAGCTTCTTGCAAATCAGACTTCTCTCAAGAAGGCTCGTGGTTACGGGAGGAGCGTGTCACCTTTGTGTGCATAATTCAAATTTGAAATACAAGCACATGTTCGAGTGCACCAAAGTTGGTTGAAAAATCACATGTGTGTCCTCGGGTAAATTTCTAGGTTCCATGCAAGAAATGGGAATGAAATTCAAAATTCAGGCGTCGTGGCTGGGTTGGAAACATTGAGAAACTTAGTTTTTAATTCCTGTAAATCCAAAACACGCATGAAAATAATGAAACTTGGCTTGGTGCCATGACATGGCACCAACATCTTAATAGTAAATTTGCAGTCCGATTTGCGAAGCGCACACATTAACAATCAACAAAGTCATTTTGGAACAAGTGCTGTCACGTTACAATCGGAAACACAAGTATTATTGAAACCGTGGGCGTTCTACTTACTAGTACCATTTACGTGCATACGCGTCCCATTTTTATTAGCTAGGAGGCGCCGTGCAGGGTAGCTATTTGAGTCTGAGAGGCGTGCGATCAGACCCTGGCGTGCTTATCGGGAGGAGAGCCCTTTGACCTCCATCTGCCGTCCACCTCTCTCCCAAGGTCTCCATTAATGGCGCCCGAGCCTCTCTTTAATGGCGTGGCTATGTCTCACTCATTGAGATTTAAGAGAAAAAAGAAAATCTGAAAGCACGGATCTTGATGTAAGATCCGGCGGACCTATATAGCATCTCTGCGACTTATAGCAAGGCTGATGAATATATAAGGGCGATTAAATTTTTTGATCAAAGAAGGGCTTGCCCTTCGATTTTCATTCTGAAAACCACCACAATTCACAAGAAGTTCAGCACAACTCCAGCCTAACACGAAGGACTAAAAGCTACAGTTGAAATCGCAACATCCCAAGAGGCCAACAAAGGCCAAACATCCGTGCTAGAACCCAACATTTAACAACCGACGACACAATCCACATCCTAAACCGATTATTACATCAAAAGAAACCAGGAAACTGAAGGAAGCCCAGCATCAACTAGAAGAACAGCAACGCCAGGGTCGCCACGGCAAGAGTTTTCTTCATTCCAGCCTCGCAACATTGATCTTCCACCGAAAGATAAGGACGATTAATTGTCTTACATAATTAGAAAGATAATTAAAAAGCCACATGCGGCTCGCCCGAAATACACAAGGGCAAAAGAAGAAGGAAGACAAGGATCGGCTCGCTGATCTCTACTTTCTTGATGCGTTCTTTGAGGCGCGGGAACTAGTCTCCATGGCGGCGATGAGCTCTTCGTGTCCTCAAGGCGCTGCTTGAGAACATCCACGGATTCCTCCACCAGCCTTTGGCGCTCGTTGCGGAGCATGTCATTCTCGTCCATAAGTTTCTTGGCGATGGCGCGGTCCTCTTCAACAAGGCCTTTGGTCTCCTCTGCTGATACGCACTTGGACGATCTTCTCCCTCGGCAGGTCGCGCTCGGCCGGAGCCTCTCATTGCCCTCCCTTAGTTGCGGATGGCGCGGTAGCCTGTTCAAGCGAGGCTTTCACGTCGTCCTGCAACCTCGCCCAGCCGGAGATCTGATCCATCGGCTATGGACGATCGCATGCATGCGCTATAACGATCGTCGCTTTGCCGAGAAATTTTCCCGAGCGCGCCATGGTGCGGCGGGACATCTGCTGCATTAAGTGGCGTGGCGGGACATCTCTGCTGCTTCAGCGGTGCGGCGGACCGATCTGCTGCATCGGCGGTGCGGCGGGACCTCCGTGCTACTTCAGCGGCGTGGCGGGACCTCTGTGCTGCTACTTCCGTGCGGCGGGACATGTCGGCTGCTCTCGCGGCGGCGGGACATCTCTCGTGCTTCGCTTCCATGCTCGCCTCTCCTGGTGGCAATCTCTCGACCCAGAACTCACGCTGGCCATGGCGGAGCGCAAGGAAGGATGCTGAATGACTTGTTTGTTTTTGTGGATGAGGAGTTGAGGAGGAATGTGCAGTCATCTTGGCATACTAGTATTTATAACCGAGTACTAATCGCTCCTAAGTGGGAAACCGTTTAGGTTGTGATCGGTGTGAACAGGTTTGGAATTCAATATAGCGTGGTACTAATCGCTCCTAAGTGGGAAACCGTTTAGGTTGTGATCGGTGTGAACAGGTTTGCAATTCAATATAGCATGGAGTAATTTGGAATGTGACGAGGCATAAGCTACTTTATGCATGCATGCATTGCAATTAATGCATTGATAAACATAATTTTTGAGAAAAACAAGAGCATTAATTAGGTGCTTTTGCAAACTACAAAAATATTCCACCACTCACCATCTTGGTTGGTGAGATTTTTGAATAAGCCCTATAAACCGGAAAGGAGAATCTTGCTGTATGCGTGCAATAAGCGGCACCGTCGTATACATATCTTACGGTTAATGGGGCGTTCGACAGAGGATAGCAGCGTGGCGAGCTCTAGGCTAGTCCTTTTTGAGCGCATTAAACCTATCTCTCGGGACTTCTACTTACGCACCATCGTGCCACCCACAAAAACTTGTACTCTGAGTTTAGTAGTCGTTATCTGAGGAGAGAAGAGGTGCATGCCGCACTCGTCCTCTCACACATGCGTCTGTTTTTTCTCGAAAAGGAGGATGATGACCCCGGCCTCTGCATCAGGAGTCACACGCATCTGTAGCTACAATTGTAGTGTTCTCAACCATCCGATTGGCTCTATCATGGATGTACCTATATACTAAAACATGTCTAGATACATCTATATTTTGACAAATGGAAGGCATGTATTGTGGAGCGGAGGAGTGCTTGTCATCAAAATGGATAAAAGGGCGTATCTAGAACTAAAATACGTCTACATACATCTCCTTTTATCCATTTTGATGACAAGTAGTACTTCTTACCCAAAGGAACTTTATATCCAACAGACACAAAATATCCGTTCATTGTTGGAAATTCTGATCGATGTCGAAGTAATTGCTGCGCCATACCAAAACCCACCATTTCTTAAGCTAAAGTAGACCAAGGTAATCCCTATATTAGCATATTACTAAGATAAGCAGAAGGCCTTGTAGAAACATTTAGGGCGTGAGCTTGTCAATCTGAATGTGGAGGACACAAGCTTAGCCCGGCCAGCAGCTTAGGCGGAAGCTGTCAAGAAGGTCAGCTCCTGCGTCGGCGTCGCGGGATCCTTGCTGCTTGTCACCTCCATTTCCACCTTGTGGCGTCGGTCGTGCCTTTGGGCTCCCCGGTGAACCGTTCGCCCACAACTTGGCCAAGTAGTGCGGCGGTGGGGCGCCCGCTCTCGATCTGAGACGACCGACACGGCGATAAGCGCGCCGATGTCGAGCACGCCGCCGACCAAGAAAAAAGCGGCGGTCCTCCTCCATGAACAGCAAAGCCGTGGCTCCGGCGGTGGCACTTGCGGTGGAGCACCTTGCCGTCTTGGATCTGTGCGCGGGCATGGGATGCGGTGCTGATGTGGTGGTAAGCGCGGCGGCGGGCCGCCGTAGCCTTGAGGCAGACGCAGGGGCATTTGCGAAGCGCGGCGGACACTGCGCTCGGTGATCGGCGAGCTTGTGGTAAGTGGCGTAGAGCCCACAGCCTTCGTGCGGGCACTCCACCCTCACCGGCGAAAGGGCGGAGTCCACCGCCGTGTTCCCGCGTCGAAGCCACCGCGCGCTTCGCGCCACAGCCTTGCCGCTGGTTCCCGGGCGCTCGGCGCGGCGATCCGCGCAGGCAGTGCCCTCCCTTGCCTGCGAAATCAATCGAACATCACATCAATCAAGAAACCTGCACCTTGCTCAATCAGCGAGCAGACGAGGTGTATTGAACCTCATACCTTTGGGCGTCAAGGCGGAGGCACAAAGGCGTGGAGCACGGTGAGGTCCGCCGAGACCTTAGAGAGCTCCATCGTCGGGTCTGTTGGTCTGCATGATCTCGCCCTCCTCGTGCACAACATCTCTCGACTTGGGCCGGGGTATTACAAAGATTTACCGTCACATATTTTATAGTACTACTTCAAGGTGCATTAAATCAACACATGCAAGTAGTATCAAAAGAAGAGTCACGACATGCATGCATGCGTTGTAATTAATGCATCGGTAAACGCAAATTATTGAAATACTCCCTCCTTTCCGGTTTATAGGGCTTATCTCAAAATTTCAGTTTTTCCATTTTATAAGGCTCAATTTGGTTGTTCCCCATCACATGTTCAGATTCAAGGTGCATTAAATCATTGCATGCAAGTATTAAGAAAATTGACCAATGCATGTAATTTATGCATGCATGCATTACAATTAATGCATTGATAAACATACTTTTTGAGAAAAACAAGACCACTAATTGGGTGCTTTTGCAAACTACTAAAAATATTCCACCACTCACCATCTGATACCTTGGTTGGTGAGATTTTGAATTGAGCCTTATAAATTCGGAAAGGAGGAGTATATCGGAAATATAGTGCGGTGCTTTGATGTGTCGCGTCAACTTTCGTACATCAACGAGAAGTTTGATTATCCTCTCCCTCGCGGACTAACTGCACCTGCCTTTGGCTGTATGACAGGTTGGCCACACACTGTCGGGCCCCCTGTCATACTGCAAAGGCAGGGCGTCCCTCCTCGCCCATGGCGTGGTGGCTGGCAAGACTAGGAGAAGCTTTAGCTACGCGCTCTCCCTCCCATGCGGTGGACATGCAGCAGTTCAATCGGTGTCAGATGGCCAGAAGCGTACTGTGGTACTCCTCCAGTGCAGTAGTACTCCATCATTGTTCGACTTCCCGAAGAGGCGAAGAGCCAAGCGCAGCCGGACGCTCGTGTGGCAGTTTCATGTGTAGAGTAGTCTAGGATAGCGTGTACCGTGCTGTAAGCTTAAAATCGTTGGAATTGGCTCCATGCTATGTGGCCGTCTCGAAAGTTTAAAAAAATTAAAATAGTCTTACGGCCCTACTATCACCTGGTGATTGTAGTTTGCGCTCATCTGGTCAAGACAGGAATATATATTTTAATTTGTTTTTTTTTGAAAAGGGGGGACTCCCCGGCCTCTGCATCAGAGCGATGCATACGACCACATATATTTTAATTTGTGGTGGGTAAATGTTAGAGGTTGCAGCAAATATATTGTACACTGCGGGTCTTTCAGCCAAGTTTAGAGGCAAGCATGTGGGGCCAGTGCTATGATGTGTCGCGTCAACTCGTACAACAAGGAGAAGCTTGATTTTACTACGCCTTCTCCCTCGCCCATGCGTGCGGTTGCTGCATAAGCGAGGACAGGCTTTTGCTTAGTAGTACTTCTACAACAAGCTATCCGTCCCGCTCGCGGTGGGCGGACATGCAGCGATGGATTCGACCTTTGTAGAAGCGATAGTAGTAACATCATTGTTCGTCTTCTCGAAGAAGCGAAGAGCCAAGCGCAAACCGAGCGTTGCGATTTGCGAACATTGGACACGCATATAGCGAGCTCTTGCATGAGACAAAATTGCTATGTGAGCCCACTATTGTACTAATGCGTACAACTACTTGCTAGTATAGCCCTGTAAACCAGAAAGGAGTATTTGCCCTTCTAGAGATTTCAACAAGTGACTAGACTACACGAGGCGGAGTACATATGGAGCAAAATGAGTGAATCTGCACGTAAATAAATACGTACTAGTTCTATCGTTTTCCTCTCCGAGGTGCACAATATTGAGTATCTTGACTAGTCTCTTTTGACATGCATTTACGTTTTTTGACACAGTCTCAGAGGCATAGCGCTCATATACTGCGCATACACTCACCCTATGAGCGCACACACATACGGCACTATCATCTTGAAATTTCTGAAGTCACCATAGGCACCTCGTCGTCGGCGGGTCCATAGGTGCTTGAATGCCAAGGAGGAAGAGGGTAGCGGTTCCGAGGCGTTGAGCAGTCAATGATGCATCCTCAATTACATGCGAGAGGAATTAATTGGAGAAGCGAGAATAGAGCCCGACACGATGTGAATACAACGAGTTTGGACTCTCATATAATAAAAGCGCCCCACCACTCCAATCCATCTACTCCCAAGTCTCTGCGCAACCTTGCTCACTCCAATCCAAGACCAAGTGACGAAGCCACAAGCACCTATGGAGGCGATGGGCCTTGGCGGCGATCGGCTGTGCCAAATCATCAAAGCGCCGGCCTGCGGCCCCGCACCGTGCAGCGTTCGAGACGGTCTTTGGCGACCGCGAGCATCGTAGCCCTCGCCGGCGCCGGCCGCCTCTCGCATGGGCGACATGATGGTCAACTCCATCCGCAAGTTCACCGCCGTCAAGAAGCGTGGACGACCTTGCCGTCTTGCTCCAGCCAGCGCGCCCAGGCTCCTCATTGCCTGCCACCCTCATCGGCCTACATGGTGGCGAACTCTTTCAAGCCTGGTGGCCTGCGGTGCGGAGGTCGCGACGAAGAATGTGCACCTCGAGGCCGCGCTTCGCCATGCAGCGCCTCGCCATGCAAGAAACCGTCGACCTGCACATCCCGTCTCGAGAAATCGTCTACATAGGCCACTACAAAGGCAGCGAGGACAGAAAAGGCGTTGGCCTTCTTCGGTGGCTGGAATCTTTGGGCGCCATTGTTGAAGCACGTCGACACAGCCGAAAGCCGCTGCTACTTAGGCGCCGTTCGGTGGGCGGCGCCACTGAGTCGAGGAGGTGGGCGTCGTCGATGGATGCATCTCTTCTTCTTGCCTCCTGTAACCAACCTTTGCATCGCCTCGTGGCCTTAATGTTTTATTAGTATAGTACTCCCTCCGTTCCCAAATATAAGTCTTTCTAAAGATTCCAGCAAGTGACTACTACATACGGAGCAAAATGGTGAATCTACACTCTAAACTATGTCTACATACATCGTATGTTGTATTCCATTTGAACTAGTATCTAAAAGGCTTATATTTATGAGCGGAGGAGTATATGGCATTTTATTCAGTCGTAGCGTTTTCCTTTGTGAGGTGGGGCATGATTGAGCAAACCCACCCGCCCACGAGGCGTCGGCCGAGTTTAGAATTAGAAGAGAAAGCGAGGAGGAGAGCTAGCTGTGTGCACAGACGCTGTTGTCGAGATGGGACTCGTGTTTATAGAATAGAATCTTGAGCACTCGTGCCTCTTTTTTTGAGGAAAAATTAGTCGTATGTCTAGTACCACTAGTTGGGTGCGTGCGACCTATAGCTGTCATCACTTTAGGTCTCCTTTTGAAACGCGGCTCGCTTCACAGTACATATTTTTCACGCATTTATCCTCCTATATGTACTCTAGGCTATTTCCACGTGCTCCCATTCGCCGACATGTGGGACATAGAGCATCTGGGTCGTAGTGCATGCGACTCGGAGCATATCTTGGGGTACTTTACATTTCAGACCTCACGAATTACATACAAACCCCCCAGAAGAATAAATAAATGAATGAATTACTACATGAAACGGATTATTTTCATGGAAGCGAACACGTTCATTAAATTTTGGACATAACACGTTTATAAAAAATGCCGGACCTAAACCAGTCTAAGGGCCTCTTTGATTTTTCCATAAAAAAGGGCCTCTTTGATTCGCGAGATCTGAAAACACAGGAATGGGGAAAGTATGATGGCGATGAACCGAGGCGAGGAGAACTCTAACTCAGTTAGAGGTTAGAGTTAGATTCTAACCTGAACTAACTCTAAACCAAAGAGGTGTATGGATGGCAGGGTTAGATTGACAATAAATGCTCTATCTCAATCATTTGACTACTTTGGACCCTATTTTTAGTCGGACTAAAATAAGTCCCTTGGATCCAAGCACCCTCTTGGTGTGGCGGCTCTTCTGTGGCCTCCTCCGCTCACAATTGACATAAGCGAACCATCTATACAAATCAAGCATGCAAAACATGATAATTTTACTTTGTCCATACAAATGAGATATCCCACTTAAACATACAAGTCGTCAATCAAGCTTCACAAAATAAAAAACACTTCATGAAACAAAGAATGAGCTAACTCATCACGGAAGTCATTCACGATAGGGAGGGCCGGAGCCCCTCACGCACCGAGGGAGGAGCTCGCCATCGTCGCTCTGGAGGAAGGCTCTGTAGAGCCCAAGCCAGGAACCCCTCGGCCTTGGCCCTTGCGAGTTGAGGTCGACACCGGCATGGGTAGCAGGGCCGCTTTGCTTGCCCAGGAACTTAATCTTTGGGCCTCTAGAAATAATGCAAGCACTGTAACTAAAATACCTAGAAAGGTGAACTGAATCTTTGGGCCTCTAGAAATAATGCAAGCACTGAAACTGAAATACCTAGAAAGGTGAACTGAATCTTTGGGCCTCTAGAAATAATGCAAGCACTGAAACTAAAATACCTAGAAAGGTGAACTGAATCTTTGGGCCTCTAGAAATAATGCAAGCTGAAACTGAAATACCTAGAAAGGTGAACTGAATCTTTGGGCCTCTAGAAATAATGCAAGCACTGAAGCTGAAATACCTAGAAAGGTGAACTGAATCTTTGGGCCTCTAGAAATAATGCAAGCCTGAAACTGAAATACCTAGAAAGGTGAACTGAATCTTTGGGCCTCTAGAAATAATGCAAGCCTGAAATTGAAATACCTAGAAAGGTGAACTGAATCTTTGGGCCTCTACAAATAATGCAAGCCTGAAATTGAAATACCTAGAAAGGTGACCTGAATCTTTGGGCCTCTAGAAAGATTTATTACCTCCTCAAGCAGCATCAAACAATTCCATCGTGCACCACAAATCTATAGCAAGTTTGATCGGGATCTACTTTTCCAAATCAGAATTAGCGCTAGAGCAAGCAAGATCAATGATATGGCCGTGAGGCGGTGAAGGAGCGAACAAACTCACCCCTCTCGCGACCTCCACTGGTAGATGCCGCCGCCATGCATGTGAGAGGGAAAAGCAGTGAGTGAAGGGGGGCAGGCGACCTTGAAGGCGGAGGAGGAGGCGGCGGAGTGAGGCGGAGGCGGAAGGAAGGAGGCGGAGGAGAGAGGAGGCGGCGGGCTTGGTGAGGCGACCCTATGGGGAACAGAGAGGAGTCGTGCGAGAGGGGAGGCGATGCAGTGCGGGCAGGTGAGATTTTTAGTTCTCTTTTAGTGGGCCGAGGATAACTAACCCAATTAGAACCTCTCCACGGGCTAGTTTTTTAGCTGGGTTAGAGCAAACTAGCTCAAACTAACCCCTCTTGTTTCGATAATTTGAGGCTATTTCAACCCAAACTAGCTCTAACTCAGGGATCCAAACAAGAGGAGTGTTCTTGTACATGCTACAGTGTGGACCGTAGCACATTGTTTTTATGGCCATATCACCACATTGTTTTCTCTGCTGGTTCCTTTGGGCTACCGTGGTTCGCACTTCTTTGGTTCCTTTGGGCTGCCGTGGTTCGCACTCCTCCGACTGAGTAGTACTCCCTCCGTTCCTAAATATAAGTCTTCGTAGATATTTCACTTGTGGACCACATACGGATGTATATAGATGCATTTTATGTGTAGATTCACTCATTTTCTCCGTATGTGGTCCATAGTGAAATCTCTCCAAAGACTTTTATATTTAGGAGCGGAGAATAATATAATACTAGTATATACCGCATCATTCTTTGCTCCTTCTTACTACTCCGACATGTGGGAGAGCCGACATCCGAGGTCGGCGTGTCATGCACCAGATTAGGCCTTGGAGCGGAAGGGGCATCACCCGGTCGGGCGCCCGATAATTCATGACTATAGTGAGTGGTCATATCACAAGTCTTTCCAGCGATATAGCGCCGTCAAATCGCACAGCCCACTCGCTCACCCTCCTCGCCTCTCTGTCAAACCGCCTACCCGAAAGCTGCGCAGCGTCTTGCCGGGAAAAGCCCGCCCTCAACTTTTAACTTCTGCGAAAATAGTTCGAGCTTGTTAGTTCTATATAAATACAATACTTACTGTATGTTTATTCACCGTGGGGTTGTTCAATGAATGGAGGCGGGGAGCACAAGTGAACCTTAAATAGAGAGTTTCTTTTCTTTAATGCCACGTACACAAATTGAAGCGCTTGTTGTGGAGAGAAAAAGATAATCACTCCACTATATATGGGCCTTGAGGGCTGGCGCTTGCTTTACTAGGGTTGCTCTCTTCATTCTCTCATCCTCTCGAGATATAAACAAGACAGCGGTAGCGACATTTTCTCTCTGCTCACCGCTGGTCACAGATCCGGCGGATCCCTTGGCGGTGTGTGTAGAGGACTAAAGGTGCATCGTTCACGCGGTCATCGCCGCCGAGGAGAAACCCACAGCTGCGGAGGGCCCGATCCTCTGCCCGTGCCGTTCTCTCCGACACAGCGCCGGCTCGGGAGGTCCTCCGACCCTTCTTCCTCCCTGCCGTATTGTCCAGATCCGACCTGCCGCCGCCGACATCCGGCGACCCTCGGTATAAGTTCTTGAAAGCGGCCTTGCTCTCTGCCTGACTCCCCCGTGTGCGCATGTGCATCTTTTCTACTCCCATCAGCTCTTCCAAAGCCACCTAAATTTTAGTATTATTAGAGGTAAAGCTACTTCATGCATTGAATCTAGGGCTTTGTTCAAACAACGAAGAAAGGGGAAAGTTGTAGCATGAATCTAGGACTTGATTCAAGAGGAAATAATATGGTGAAAGTAGTAGAGACCGGATACCCAACGGTCTCTTGGTTGAAAAAGGAAATAATGGGAAAGCAGCGGTACAAAGCTGGATAAGGAACAGATCTATTATTGGTTGAAAAAAGGATAGAAAGTGGCGGTGGTGGACAAGTCAGCGAGTATGTAGGATTAGATTTCTGCCATCACATAGTAAAGGTCTCGAGATTAGATTTGCTGCCCTCACATAGTAAAGGTCTCGAGGATTAGATTTGCTGCCCTCACATAGTAAAGGTCTCAGGATTAGATTTGCTGCCCTCACATAGTAAAGGTCTCGAGGATTAGATTTGCTGCCCTCACATAGTAAAGGTCTCGAGGATTAGATTTGCTGCCCTCACATAGTAAAGGTCTCGAGATTAGATTTGCTGCCCTCACATAGTAAAGGTCTCGAGGATTAGATTTGCTGCCCTCACATAGTAAAGGTCTCGAGATTAGATTTGCTGCCCTCACATAGTACAAGGTCTCATTAGGTTTGCTGCCCTCACAAGCGTGAACAAGCTCGGCATCACCACTTTATGCCTCCTTGTAGGTACATTGTCTTGATCGTCCACTATCGCATGTCCTTATACCAACCTTTTGTTGTTGTTAATGTAAGGCGCATGTAAAATGAAGCGATCACTTTGTTACCTTAGGGACATGTCTAACCAGTGTTATTGTTAATCTAATGCCTCCGGTGATAAGATGCAATTAAAGCGTGTTACAAATGGCACTCTGTTGTTTTCCCAGATATGATAAGTAAGTTGCTCCTTTCTGCTCTTGAGTGTCTGGTGTCCCCACGGTCCCATGCCCTTAAACCAACTCTTTAGCTGCTTGTTGATTTCTTGTATGCAGTAAACAAGCAATGCCACCAAGTAATCCCATATTTGAGGAATCTCATTGTTGATCGTAATGCTTACGGTAACATGAAGCATTCTTGACGTTTAAAATTTCTCTTGTCCTTGCGTGATTGCCATGAACATAATTAAGATGCTTCTTTTCATTTTGTATATGTTTTGTATATTCTTATTGACCGACAACTGTTTACTTTCTATCATTTTGTGCGAGATAGGGATATCCATTTCACCTTGTTGCTATTGTGACCTTTTGGTGAACTGCACAAAACACTTTTTTGGAATGAGTGTCTTGTGCAGTTCAACTAAAATGTCACGTGGGCAACATCTCTCAATTTTGGTGGAACTGCACAAAATGGTGATTGGAGTTTCAAAATCTCCGTCAAGTTCTCTTTGGTAATCTCGTGCAACATTTTATTAGCCTTTGCAAGATGGAGCCGTCCTTTGTCACCACAATGGCACTTTATTTTAGTGGAACTGCACAAAGGATAAGAAAATTATAGTTGCACCTTACATGAGCGGACAGCCAACCTTAATGTTCCTCAATTTTAGTGCAACTACTAAAGAAGAACTGCCTTGACTCACAAGAGCAAGTACTTCTTGCTAGCTGAATGATGCAATCTTTGCTTCATTTCAGGTGAAGCTAGAAAAAGGCGCATGAATTGAATCATGGAACTCGAGGCAGACCTCATCCAAGTAGAGCTGGAGGTTGAGTTCAAGGAGGCCGCTATTAAAGTGAAATCATGCTCTCTGTCTCCTTGTTTGTGTTGTGCAAACATGTTGTGCAAACAGGAATACTCAACTTCTGAGATGTTGTGACGGTCAAGAGCATTCGCCAAGTTCTTGATTGTATGACATGGCTAGCCAAGATGGATTTAATCCCGATATTCACTTTATCAAAAGGCTCTAATGGGTTGGTTACGAATCTTGCAAGCTGGGAATCGATGAGATGTGTAGGCATCTTTGTTGTACTTATTATTTGAATCTTATTTGTTGGTTACGAATCTTGCTAGCTGGGAATCAATGAGATGTGTAGGCATCTTTGTTGTACTTATTATTTGGATCTTATTTGTTGGTTACGAATCTTGCAAGCTGGGAATCAATGAGATGTGTAGGCATCTTTGTTGTACTTATTATTTGGATCTTATTTGTTGGTTACGAATCTTGCAAGCTGGGAAACACGGCATGATGATGCGAGAGGACAACAACCATAACAAACAGTTCAAACTTGGTAGTATTATCTTTGTGAAAGTCGACAAATGTCTTGATCGTAATGCGTCACGAGAATAATAATTCTAATTGTTGTGCATGTTGATCTGTGTAGCTTGATAGAACGGCGAATGCATTGCTTGTTTTAAGTATAAATTTCTATTAAAGCTAATTAAATTTAAGTAAAGTGACCACTAACTCCTGTTATTACAGTACCAATACAGACCCGCTCGTGAACCGGCGTGTGGCGGAGTAGGTTTCTTAATGGGCGTTTGAATCGCCGAGGTGCATCTTCTGCGGGCGTGCAGCGAGACGAGGAGGGTAATGCTTGTTGTCGCTTGTACACACTCAGCTTCTTGTTGAATCCAGTTCCCCAAGAGCTGAAAAAGCGAGCTGCTGCCGCCGCCTACACACTCGTTCACTCGAAGAGACTCAATGGCGATCCGAGGGTGAGCCTGCTGGATATGGACTTGACAAGGAGTTCCCCTTTGAGTTCGCCGTTCAGTCCTATGGCTGCACCAAGTTGAATGTGATGTACACCAGCGATACGGACTCGGTGAAGCTACGCCTCGCCTCGATCCTATGGCTGCACCAGGTTACGGAGCATTCGCCCGTTTCATCGGCGGCGCCATTGCACCTTCGCTACGGTGGAGAGAAGGAAAAACGCGACGATTGGCCATCTGGTGCAACAAGCTTGTCGACATCGAAGCAATACAAGATCATCGACAGCAGGCGGAGAAGGACTCCGTGGTTGACCTCGCTGAGACCATCATCGACCCACGATCGCCAACATGAAAGAAGGCGACCTGAACACGTGGGAGGTACCTCTGAATCTAGCCTACATAACCTCTGCGGCCAGGGCGCATCGCATCTTCGACATGTGCAGGCAGATCTTGGACATGAGGCGTGTGCGCTTCCGTAACCGGCAGTACACGGACAGCCGCAGCGTCATGATCAAGCGTGCGGGAAGGTCTAGATGTTGTACTTTATCTGTTTATAAGCACCTTTATCATCTGAGTGTTTCATGCATTAGCCTATGTGTCGTAATTATCTGTTTTGTCGAAATATTTCTTTTAAGAACCCATTAACCTGATTGCTTTTTTAGTGGCTATTTGCTTATGTATGTAAACTAGTTCACTTGTCCGTAAAAAAACTAGTTCACTTTCGGCTGCCGTGCTTTGAATCTCCTTCCTCCCAACATATTCCTCTCCTCGGGTGGACCCAGCAGGTCTCTGAATTTTCTCCCACTTTCTTTTTCGATGTAAACTGAGTTTTCTCGATACTTTCCCTAGAACCAACTCAAGCTGTCCCGTCTAGCCTAAAAATAATAATACCCCGTACTATTAACTCATCAAATTAAAATGATATTTTATTTAAGTAAGTTGAAAGTTCTTACAAAATAATACTCAATAATAATTGTTTATATATAACTTGCCAAGTTAACTCCTAGTGATTGCGTACATAAGCTTGCAAAGATTTTCTTGGCGTGCAATCATGTGTTTATATTTTATAACATTTCTCCGTCTAGCCCAACATGATATTTTCACCCAGCCCAGCAAGTCCATGGATTTGAGAAAAATGCAAATGGGATTTAAGCGGGCTGCATAGATGCTACATCATTGTTTCACCCAGCCCACCAAATGGACTAAAAAACAAATGGGTGGGTGACATGTGGGCGATGGGTGAAGCCTAAGAAGGCGTTGGATTTACATCAACGGCGGCATTCTTCTTCAATCTCTCGTCTTCTTCCCCAGCGCTGCGGAACCGCCTGCTCCAGCCTTGGCGTCCAGCGGCGTTGTTTTGCGCTCCTCGGTAACGCTACCCGCCGGCGGCAGGCCATCCCTCCCTCCGCACCTCTGTTATTCTCTGCGAGTGTAGGCCCACCCTTTTGAACCAGTCAAGTTTCCCTCCTCTCCGTCTGCGACTCCTTGCGCGTCTTCCCCATCTCGGGTCGTTCGATCAGGGCCTCGCCGTCGTCCACCGCCTCGGTGCGCTTCGGTGGCGTGGTCAACATCTGAAGTCATCGGAAGAGGACTGTCGTGGAAACTGTGGGTGGGACCCACGAGGTCCATGGTGCATACGCAAGAAAGTTCCTCCTTATTACGCCTTGTACATGCCTTTATGCGTGGGAAGGGCTTCGTATTTCGTGAAAAAACGTCCCCCGGTGACAGGTCGGACCCACCAGCTATATCTTTGCGCGCAAGGAAGTGCCTCCTTATTACGCACCAAAAATGAATACCCCTGCTAGCTGGGACCCACCATAGTGGGTGGCTGACTTAATGGGCCTACTAAGTTGGCGAGGGCGGAGGGCTTTGTCAACTTAGTCAATATGAACGATTCTAGCTCCGGTGACCGTCGATGTCCATCCAGCGGCCATAGTGCTTCTTCAACCTCTGGTCTTCTTGCTCCGGCCGCCCAAAGCAGCGCCCGGTCGTGCCGCGTGCTCCTGCCTCTCGTGGCGGCTGTGATGATGCGGAGGCCTCACCGCCCCTACTACTCCCCGCTGGCCCGGGTATCCCTCTACTCACCCACACCCCTGTTATTCTGCGGCGGCGGCAGCCTCACGCCTTGCCGAACGGTGAACCCTCGTACTCCTCTCGCGTGGGCATCCTTTGCGCGTCTTCCCGGCTCCGCGTCGTCCCTTCCTAGGCCTCGCCGTCGTCCACCGCCTTGGTGCTCTCGGCGCGGCGTGGTCAATGTGGTCAACGACCGACTTCCATCGGAAGAATCTTGTACATGGAGAGGTGACAGTGGGTCCACGGCCACAACCCAGTTTTTGTGATTTGCCAAGTAAGTCGCTTTGTCGGGCTGTTGGGCTGCAAATCTTTCAAGGCGAGGAGAGCTTCATTCGGCTGGCGAGAAAATAGCCTATCGATAATGAGAAATGGGTTGTACATTTTAAAACACATCAAACCGGCAATTAGTTTCAAATATCTTTTTTCATTTGAGATTTTAAATTACATTAATTTTTATGCGTGGAGAATTTGTTGGATTTTATATTGATATATATTTATTTTTAAAATCAGTTTGAATGTGAGTCGAAATTTGGGATTAAAAACTAGTTCGTACCGTTTTGAAATATGCAAAATTTTGTATAATTTTTTAACCGTGGCCACAATATGGGCTGTAATGCTAACAAAAAGAATATGGGCTCCAAAAAACCTTAAGAATTAGCAAATGGGCTGTAAATTATTAGAAATAATGGCAGATGGGTTGTATGCTGTTTTCCACAGATTTGAGGCTTTCCTAAAAAAGGTTGGCACAAGCGGTGTTGTTGGATGTCCATCCAACGGCCGTCGTCTTCTTCAATCTCTGCTCTTCTGCTCGGCCGCTCAAACAAGCGCCCGGCGGGACTGCTGCTCCCTCCTCCCGTGGCCGGCTGTGCTTTGCCGCTGTGAGCCTCACCGCCCCACGTACTCCCATCGCTGGCCTAGCCATCCCTCTACTCACCCACACTGCTTTGTTATTCTCCGTGACGGCGGGCGAACGATAAACCCTCGTGCAGATCGTACTCCCCTCGCGTGGGAAACAGCTGCGAGTCTTCCCTGCCTCCGTGTCGTTCCTTCCTAGGCCTCGCCGTCGTCCACCGCCACTGGTGCTCTCGGCGCGGCCTGGTCAGCGTGGTCAACGACCGACATGCATCTGAAGTGGATTGTGCGTGGAGAGGCCGACAGCTGGGTCCTGGCCGCCGCGAGAAATGCCTCCTTATTACGCGCAAAATAATGATTCCTCCACGACATCGAGGGACCCACGAAAGGGCCTCTGTATTTCGTGAAAAAACGTTACCGCGCGGCTGACAGCTCGGACCCACCAGCTATATCTTCGCGCATGGAAGTGCCTCCTTATTACGCACAAAAAATGAATACTCCCCACATTGGCTGGGACCCGGTATAGTGGCAGGCTGACTTGTGGGCCTACTAAGTTGGCGGGGACGGAGGGCTTTGTCAACTTAGTCAATATATGCGATTCTAGCTCCGGTGACCGTATGATGTCCATCCAGCGGGCGTAGTGCTTCTTCAACCTCTGGTCTTCTTGCTCCGGCCGCCCAAACCAGCACCGGTCGTGCCTCGTGCTCCTGCCTCCGTGGCGGCTGCGATCTGGCGGAGGCCTCACCGCCCCTACTACTCCCACCGCTGGCCAGGCCATCCCTCTACTCACCCACCCCTGTTATTCTGCGGCGGGCAGCCTCACACGCAGCGAACGGTGAACCCTCGTACTCCTCTGCGTGCGTGGGCATCCCGCGTCTTCCCGGCTCGCGTCGTCCCCTTCCTAGGCCTCGCCGTCGTCCACCGCCCCTGGTGCTCTCGGCGCGGTGTGGTCAGCGTGGTCAAGAATGGCTTCCATCGGACGTGGACTATCGTGGAGAGGCTGACAGTGGGTCCCGGACGCAGCAAGGAAGTGCCTCCTTATTACAGCATAAAATAATTATTCCTCCACGACACGGGAGGACCCACGGACGGGCCACCGTATTCGCGAAAAAACGTTTCCCCACGACTGCTGGGACCCACCAGCTACATCTTCGCCGCGCAAGGAAGTGCGTCGGGCAAAAAAATGATTCGCCCCACATTGCTGGGACCCACCAGCTACATCTTCGAGCAAGGAAGTGCACGGCGGTCGGGACCCACCTGGTGAAGCGTGCGTAGCGTTGTCATTCGGTCGTGACGTTATGCGTACATCTTGGTCGTTGTAAGCGCGCGCGCGTGTCGTAGTAGAAGCGCGCGCGTAGCATGTACGCGTCGTACGGCGGCGAGGTGCAAGAAAGAAAATCTGACCCGCGTCGTACATACGGGCGGGGTCTCGAGCGCCTACTCGCGCATATCGTGCGGCGAGGGCTCGTGTACATGGCTGGGTCGAACGGAGAAACAGCGTCGTCATCGTGTTCATGGGAGAGCAGCGGAATGCGTCATGTTCGCCGGGAGAGCAGCGGAATGCGTCGTGTTCATGGGAAGCAGCGGAATGCGTCGTGTTCGCCGGGAGGCAATGGAATGCGTCGTGTTCATCGGAGGCAAGCGGCGTGGAGCCAACGGCTTGGGCGGAACGGCGATGGAAGCGAGGCATGGCGTCCGCTGGCGGAGAAGCGGACCTCCTACGTTGGAGCAGGGTCTGTTGATCGGGAGGGTGTGGCGTACCGCAAAAGCGGAGAAGCGGACCTCCTACGGTCGAAGCAGGGGTCTGTTGATCGGGAGGTGTGGCGTGCCGCAAAAGCAGGGAAGCGGACCTCCTACGGTGAAGCAGGCAGTCTGTTGATCGGGAGGGTGTGGCGTACCACAAAATGGGCCAAGCGGACTTGTGTTGGGCGCTACTGGTGAAGCAGGGGTCTGTTCGCCGGGAGGGTGTGGCGTACCGCAAAACGGGACTCCACGGGATACTGTTCATCTCCACCGTCGACCTCCTCCAGCCTCCACGGGCTACCGTCGACCTCCTCCAGCCTCCACGGGCTCCTGTTCATCCAGCCTCCACCGTGCGCTACTCCACGGCTACTGTTCAACCACCCCTCCACGGGCACCCCTCCACCGTCTACTGTTCATCCAGCCCTCCACACCACGGGGTCCTGTTCAACCACCCTCCACGGCCACCCCTCCACCGTCTACTGTTCATCCAGCCCTCCACCACACCACGGGGTCCTGTTCATCCGGAAGCGCGCCACCGCTCCTTGTTCATCAACCCCCCCCCATAGCGCTCCTTTGTTCATCGAGGCAGCATCGATCGGCTTGATTAGCAGCGATAGCGAAGAATCGCTCGATCGGGTCGATTAACAGCCATCGATCGATCGCTCGGGTTCGACGCGTAGCTGCGTGCTGTCGCTCGGGTTGATTAGAGCCCAACGCCTCGCTCGGGTTGATTAGAGCCAACGCCTCACACACTGCAGCAGCGTCGTGTCACGAGAAAGCAGCGCATCGCTTCGGCCCCGACCTCCCACCGTAACGGGAACTCCCGAAATTTTCCTCCCCTCGCTTCTACCACGGTTTTTCCGTCATGGGCGGCCCAAAGAATGTCATGCAGCTGCGTCTCGGCCCGCCCGGGCGAAAAGCCCATTTTATGTCATGATTTTTGTCATAGAAGTAGGCCCACCACATCTATGATGATATCGGGTTTTGTCACAATTATCGTCATAGAAGTGTCATATGTATGATGAAAAAAAATTTCGTTCGACCCAAAATGTCACGGATGTGTCTTTTTTTGTAGTGTATGTCTTGACCATATCACATCACAACATGCCTGCAAAAACAAGTTAGGCGTCCTCTACTTTGTTGTTGCAAGTTTTTACATAGCTGCTACGGGCTTAGCAAGAACCGTTCTTACCTACGCATCAAAACCACAGCGATAGTTTGTCAAGTTGGTGCCGTTTTCACCTTCGCAAGGACGGGTGTAGCCACTTGGTTCAACTAAAGTTGGGCTGACACCCTTGACCACTTGTGTGCAAAACGCGTCGGTAGAACCAGTCTTGCGTAGCGTCACGTGTAATGTCGTCCGGGCCGCTTCATCCAACAATACCGCCCGACCAAAGTATGACATGCTGGTAAGCAGTATGACTTATATCGCCCACAACTCACTTGTGTTCTACTCGTGCATATAACATCAACGAATAAAACCAGGTGCTACGTCTTGAGCTTGCATTGGTTTTCCCCGAAGAGGAGAGGATGATGCAGCAGAGTAGCGTAAGTATTTCCCTCAGTTTTTGAGAACCAAGGTATCAATCCAGTAGGAGGCCACGCGCGAGTCCCTCGTACCTACACAAAACAAATAGCTCCTCACAACCAACGCGAATAGGGGTTGTCAATCCCTTCACGGTCACTTATGAGAGTGAGATCTGATAGAGATGATAGATAATATTTTTGGTATTTTTGATATATAGATGCAAGGTAAAATAAAAGGCAAAGTAAAAAAGCAAAGCAATAATAAAGCGTAGGAAGATTAATATGATGAGAATAGACCCGAGGGCCATATATTTCACTAGTGGCTTTTCTCAAGAGCATAAGTATTTTCACGGTGGGTGAGCGGATTCTTGTTGAGCAATTGTGAAATTGAGCATAGTTATGAGAGTATCTAGGTATGATCATGTATATAGGCATCACGTCAGAGACAAGTAGACCGACTCTGCTGCATCTACTACTATTACTCCACTCATCGACCGCTATCCAGCATGCATCTAGAGTATTAAGTTAATGAAAGCAGAGCGCCTTAAGCAAGATGACATGATGTAGAGGAATAAATTCATGCAATATGATAAATACCCCATCTTGTTATCCTCGATGGCAACAATACAATCGTGCCTTGCAACCCTTTACATCCTTTGGGTAAGGACACGCAAGATTGAACCCAAAGCTAAACACTTCTCCCATTGCAAGAACTACCAATCTAGTTGGCCAAACCAAGCGGATAATTGAAGAGACTTGTAAAGATAACTCAATCATACATAAAAGAATTCAGGAAAGATTCAAATATTGCTCATAGATAATCTTGATCATAAACCCACAATTCATCGATCTCAACAAACACACCGCAAAAAGAAGACTACATCGAATAGATCTCCACGAGAGAGGGGGAGAACATTTTATTGAGATCCAAAAGGATAGAAGAAGCCATCTAGCTACTAACTATGGACCCGAAGGTCTGAAGTAAACTACTCACACTTCATCGGAGGCTATGATGATGATGTAGAAGCCCTACGTGGTGGATTCCCCTTCGTGAACTCCGAACAGGCCCAAGATGGGATCTCGTGGATCTGAAAGTTCGGCGGTGGAATTAGGTTTTGGCTCCGTATCTGATCTGTTGAAGTGCGTGGGTATATATAGGAGGGCCGAAATGCGTCGGTGGAGCTCAGGGGCCCACGAGTGGGGGCGCCCTAGGGGGGCAGCCTAGAGGCGCCCTCCACCCTCATGACCACCTCGGGGCTTTCTTGATGGAGGTCCAAGTCTCTGGGTCTTATTTGATCACGAAAATCACGTTCGAAGGTTTCATTCTGTTTGGACTCCGTTTGATATTCCGTTTCTTGAAATCTTGAAATAGGCAAAAAAACAGCAATTACAGGCTGGGCCTCCGGTTAATAGGTTAGTCCCAAAATAATATAAAAGTGGAAAATAAAGCCCAATAAAGTCCAAAACAATAGATAATATAGCATGGAGCAATCAAAAATTATAGATACGTTGGAGCGTATCGAGGCATCTAAGCTTAATTCATGCTAGTCCTCGGTAGGTAAATGATAGAAAAGAATTTTTGATGCGGAGTGCTACTTGGCATAATTTCAATGTAACTCTTCTTAATTGTGGTATGAATATTCAGATCTGAAAGATTCAAGACAAAAGTTCATATTGACATAAAAAATAATAATACTTCAAGCATACTAACAAAGCAATCATGTCTTATCAAAATAACATGGCCAAAGAAAGTTATCCCTACAAAATCATATAGTCTGGCTATGCTCTATATTCACCACACAAAATATTTAAATCATGCACAACCCCGATGACAAGCCAAGCAATTGTTTCATACTTTTGACATTCTCAAAACTTTTTCAATCTTCACGCAATACATGAGCGTGAGCCATGGATATAGCATTATATGTGGATAGAATGGTGGTTGTGGAGAAGACAAAAATAGGGAAGATAGTCTCACATCAACTAGGCGTATCAACGGGCTATGGAGATGCCCATCAATAGATATCAATGTGATTGAGTAGGGATTGCCATGCAACGGATGCACTAGAGCTATAAGTATATGAAAGCTCAACAAATGAAACTAAGTGGGTGTGCATCCAACTCACTTGCTCACGAAGACCTAGGGCAATTTGAGGAAGCCCATCATTGGAATATACAAGCCAAGTTCTATAATGAAAAATTCCCACTAGTATATGAAAGTGACAAAACGAGAGACTCTCTATTATGAAGATCATGGTGCTACTTTGAAGCACAAGTGTGGTAAAAGGACATTAACATTTTCCCTTCTCTCTTTTTCTCTCATCATTTTTTTATTTGGGCCTTTTTTTTATGGCCTCTTTTTTTTTCGTCCGGAGTCTCATCCCGACTTATGGGGGGATCATAGTCTCCATCATCCTTTCCTCACTTGAGACAATGCTCTAAAAATGATGATCATCACACTTTTATTTACTTACAACTCAAGAATTACAACTCGATACTTAGAATAAAGTAGGACTCTATATGAATGCCTCCGGCGGTGTACCGGGATATGCAATGATTCATAAGTGACATGTATGAAAGAATTATGAATGGTGGCTTTGCCACAAATATGATGTCAACTATATGATCATGCTAAGCAATATGACAATGATGGAGCGTGTCATAATAAACGAAACGGTGGAAAGTTGCATGGCAATATATCTCGGAATGGCTATGGAAATGCCATGATAGGTAGGTATGGTGGCTGTTTTGAGGAAGGTTTATGGTGGGTGTATGATACCGTGAAAGGTGTGCAGTATTAGAGGCTAGCAATGGTGGAAGGGTGAGAAAAAATGCGTATAATCCATGGACTCAACATTAGTCATAAAGAACTCATATACTTATTGCAAAAATCTATAAGTTATCAAAGCAAAGTATTACGCGCATGCTCCTAGGGGGATAGATTGGTGGGAAAAGACAATCGCTCGTCCCCGACCGCCACTCATAAGGATGACAATCAATAATTAAATCATGCTCCGACTTCATCACATAATGATTCACCATACGTGCATGCTACGGGAATCTCAAACTTTAACACAAGTATTTCTCAAATTCACAACTACTCAACTAGCATGACTCTAATATTACCACCGTCATATCTCAAAACAATTATCAAGCATACCAAGCATATTATTATTTTAAGCAAATTACCATGCTATTTAAGACTCTCAAAACAATCTAAGTGTAGCATGAGAGATCAATATTTTCTTTAAAACAAATCTACCATCGTGCTCTAAAAGATATAAGTGAAGTACTAGAGCAAAACTATTAAAGCTCAAAAGATATAAGTGAAGCACATAGAGTATTCTAACAAATTTCAATTCAAGTATGGCTCTCTCAAAAGGTGTGTACAGCAAGGACGATTGTGGTAAACTAACAAGCAAAGACGCAAATAATACAAGACGCTCCAAGCAAAACACATATCATGTGGTGAATAAAAATATAGCTCCAAGTAAAGTTACCGATGGAAGTGGACGAAAGAGGGGATGCCTTCTGGGGCCCAAGATGGGACCTCGTGGATACAGAAAGTTGTGGCGGTGGAATTAGGTTTTTGGCTCCGTATCTGATCTGTTGGGGGTACGTAGATATATATAGGAGGAAGAAGTACGTCGGTGGAGCTCCGAGGGGCCCACGAGGTAGGGGGGCGCGCCCTCCACCCTCGTGACCGCCTCGGGGATTTCTTGACGGAGGGTCCAAGTCTCATGGGTCTTATCTGATGAGAAAATCATGTTCCCGAAGGTTTCATTCCGTTTGGACTCTGTTTGATATTATGTTTCTTCGAAATACTGAAATAGGCAAAAAAACAGCAAATCTGGGCTGGGCCTCCAGTTAATAGGTTAATCCCAAAAATAATATAAAAGTGGAAAATAAAGCCCAATATAGTCCAAAACAATAGATAATATAGCATGGAGCAATCAAAAATTATAGATACGTTGGAGACGTATCACCGAACTCGGATGCCCTTTGTTGGGGAACATAGTAATTTCAAAAAAAATCCTACATACGCGCAATATCATGGTGATTAAGTAGTAGCGAGAGGGAGAGTGTTGTCCACGTACCCTCGTGAGACCCGAAAAGCGGAAGCGTTAGCTGCGCGGTTGATATAGTCGTGCGTCTTCACGATCCTACCGATCAACTACGGAGCATACGGCACCTCCGAGTTCACACGTTCAGTCGATGGCGTCCCTCGAACTCCGATCCAGCGAGTGTTGATGGAGAGTTTAAATCGACCTGACGGCGTGGTGGCGATGATGATGTTCTACCGGCCGAGGGCCGCCTAAGCACCGCTTCTGATATTATCGAGGTGGACTATGGTGGAGGGCACCGCACATGGCTAAAAGATCAACAGATCAATTGTTGTATCCATGGGGTGCCCCCCTACCCCCGTATATAAAGGAGCAAGGGAGGAGGAGGCCAGCCGTAGGAGGGGCGTGCCAAGGGAGTAAGATTCCTACTCCTAGTTGGAGTAGGTTTCCTCCTTTCCTAGTCCAACTAGGAGAAGCGGGGAAAGGGGGGAAGAGGAGAAGGAAGGGAGAGGGGGCCGCGCCCCAAACCCCTAGTCCAATTCGGACTGGGCTTGGGAGGGGGGCGCGCCACCTCCTGGCTGCTGCCTCTCCTTCCCACTAAGGCCCATTGAGGCCCAATACTTCTTTCCCGTATTCCCGTAACTCCCGGTACTCGAAAAATACCGAATCACTCGGAACCTTTCCGATGTCGAATATAGTAGTCCAATATATCGATCTTTACGTCTCGACCATTTGAGACTCCGCATCATGTCCCGATCTCATCGGGACTCCGAACTACCTTGATACATCAAAACATATAAACTCATAATATAAGCATCATCGAAACTTTAAGCGTGCAGACCCTACGGGTTCGAGAACTATGTAGACATGACGCCCAAGCCAGGGAACCTCAAGCCTTGACCCTTGCGAGTTGAGGTCGACACCGGCATGGGTAGCAGGGCCGCTTGCCGCTTATTGGGAACAATCTTTGGGCCTCTAGAAATAATGCAAGCCTGTAACTAAAATACCTAGAAAAGTGAAGCGAATCTTTGGGCCTCTAGAAATAATGCAAACTGGCGAAATACCTAGAAAGGTGAACTGAATCTTTGGGCCTCTAGAAATAATGCAAACTGAAACTAAAATACCTAGAAAGGTGAACTGAATCTTTGGGCCTCTAGAAATAATGCAAGCCTAAACTGAAATACCTAGAAAGGTGAAGCTGAATCTTTGGGCCTCTAGAAATAATGCAAGCACAAACTGAAATACCTAGAAAGGTGGCTGAATCTTTGGGCCTCTAGAAATAATGCAAGCACGAAAGAAACCGAAATACCTAGAAAGGTGGCTGAATCTTTGGGCCTCTAGAAATAATGCAAGCACGAAATGAAATACCTAGAAAGGTGAAGCTGAATCTTTGGGCCTCTACAAATAATGCAACCTGAAATTGAAATACCTAGAAAGGTGACTGAATCTTTGGGCCTCTAGAAAGATTTATTACCTCCTCAAGCACATCAAACAATTCCATCGTGCACCACAAATCTATAGCAAGTTTGATCGGATCTACTTTTCCAAATCAAATTAGCGCTAGAGCAAGCAAGATCAATGATATGGCCGTGAGGCAGTGAAGGGCGAACAAACTCACCCCTCTCGCGACCTCCACAGGTAGATGCTTGCCGCCACGCGCAGGAGGGAAAAAGTGGAGTGAAGGGGCGAGGCGACCTTGAAGGTCGGGAGGAGGCGGACGGAGTGGGCGGCGAGAGGAAGGCGGCCGGAGGAGAGGCGGCGGCGCTGAGGGCGGCCCTATGGGGAGCAGAGGAGTCGTGCGAGGGGGCGATGCAGTGCGGGCGAGGTGAGATTTTTTAGTTCTCTTTTAGTGGGCCGAGATAACTAACAATTAGAACCTCTCCAGGCTAGTTTTTTAGCTGGGTTAGAGCAAACTAGCTCAAACTAACCCTCTTGTTTCGATAATTTGAGGCTATTTCAACCCAAACTAGCTCTAACTCGGGATCCAAACAAGAGGAGTGTTAGTACATGCTACAATGTGGACCGTAGCACATTGTTTTATGGCCATATCAACACATTGTTTCTCTGCTGGGTTCCTTTGGGCTACAGTGGTTGCTTTTCTTGGTTCCTTTGAGCTGCGTGGTTCGCACTCCTCCGACTGAGTAATACTCCCTCGTTCCTAAATATAAGTCTTAGTAGATATTTCTTTGTGGACCACATACGGATGTATATAGATGCATTTTATGTGTAGATTCACTCATTTTCCTCCGTATGTGGTCCATAGTAAATCTCTCAAATTTATAGGCAGGAGAAATAATATATACTAGTATATACCGCATCATTCTTTGCTCCTTCTTACTACTACATGTGGGAGACCGGCATCGGTCGGCGTGTCATGCACCAAGTGAAGCGGAAGGGGGCATCACCCGGTCAGGCGCCGATAATTCATGACTATAGTGAGTGGTCATATCACAAGTCTTTCCATGATGCCGCATCGTCAATCGCTTTACAGCCCACTGCTCACCCTCCTCGCCTCTCTGTCAAACCTCCTACCAGCGCTTGCAGCGTCTGCCCAGGAAAAGCCCGCCCTCAACTTTTAACTACTGCGAAAATAGTTCGAGCTTGTTGATTCTATATAAATGATTACTTACGTATGTTTATTCACTAAATGGGGTTGTTCAATGAATGGAGGAGGGAGCACAAGTGAACCTTAAATAGAGTTTCTTTTCTTTAATACCACGTACACAAATTGAAGCGCTTATTGTGGAGAAAAAAGATAATCACTCCACTATATATGGATCACGGGGCTGACACTTGCTTTACTAGGGTTGCTCTCTTCATTCTCTCATCTCTCAGATATAAACAAGACAGGCGGTTAGCATTTCTCTGCTCACCGCTGGTCACAGATCCGGCTGGATCCTTGACGGTGTGTGTAGGGACTAAAGGTGCATCGTTCATGCGGTCATCGGCTGAGGAGGAAACCCACAGGCTGGGAGGCCGATCCTCTGCGTGCCATTCTCTCCAGGCCGGCTCGAGGTCCTCAGACCCTTCTTCCTCCCTGCCGTATTGTCCATGATCCGACCTGCCACCGACATCGGCGACCCTCACGTATAAGTTCTTGGCGGCCTTGCTCTATGACTCCCCGCGTGTGCGCATGTGCATCTTTTTCTACTCCCATCGGCTCTTCCAGCCACCTAAATTTTAGTATTATTAGGGTAAAGCTACTTCATGCATTGAATCTGGGGCTTTGTTCAAACAACGAAGAAAGGGAAGATTGTAGCATGAATCTGGACTTGATTCAAGGGAAATAATATGGTAGTAGAGAGGCGGGATACCCAACGGTCTCTTGGTTGAAAAAATAATGGGAAAGCAGCTACAACTGGATAAAACAGATCTATTATTTGTTGAAAAAAGGATAGAAAGTGGCGGTGGACAAGTCATTGAGTTCGAGGATTAGATTTGCTGCCATCACATAGTAAAAGGTCTCGAGTTAGATTTGCTGCCCTCACATAGTAAAGGTCTCGAGTTAGATTTGCTGCCCTCACATAGTAAAGGTCTCAGTTAGATTGCTGCCCTCACATAGTAAAGGTCTCGAGTTAGATTTGCTGCCCTCACATAGTAAAAGGTCTCGAGTTAGATTTTGCCCTCATAGTAAAGGTCTCCAAGATTAGATTTCTGCCTCACATAGTAAAGGTCTCAGGATTAGATTTGCTGCCCTCACATAGTAAAGGTCTCGAGGATTAGATTTGCTGCCCTCACATAGTAAAGGTCTCCAAGATTGGTTTGCTTCCCTCACATAGGAAAAGGTCTCGGGATTAGATTTGCTGCCCTCATAGTACAAGGTCTCTAGGATTAGGTTTGCTGCCCTCATAAGCGTGAACAAGCTCGACATCACCACTACCGGCCGCCTGGGTCATCTCCGTCGATCTCCACCGTCGGCGCCTCCCGGCCTCGCCGAGCTCGTCCACAGCCTCCCCGGGGTGAGCCTCTGCTCGTTCCCCCTTTTTGCCCCTCTCCCGGCTGTTTGTCGCGCCCGAGCTCGGCCGTTGGCGCGATCCTGGCAGCCCTGCGGCGTCTACACCTCGCACCACAGTGCGCCCCATGTCGTCGCGCCGCCCCAGCCATCCTCTGGTGGCGCCTCGCTGCGTACCGTCTTGCCGTGTTCTGCTGCTCCTCCTATGACTCTGCTGCTCTACTTATTACTCTTGCTCTGCTCCTGCTAAGTGCTTGCGCTGTAATTCTTTGTTATCGCTAGAGTGCTTGCAGCTTGCCTACAAACCGCTACTATTAAATCGATCGCCCGCCTTGCGCCCGCTCCTCACGGCCATGGCCACTGTGTGTGAGTGTGTGCAGTGTGTGTGCGTACTGCGTGTGTGTGTGCGTGAGTGCGTGAGCAGCAGTGTGTGTAGCTGGCTAGCTTAGGGATAATTAAGCCCATAATTAAGTGCTAGCTTAGTCTAATTAATAGTTTGGATAATAGCTAGCATATGACATGTGGACCCACTGTTAAACTAAATACTAAGTTGAACAAAAATATATCTAAGTCAATGGCAAGCGGGACCCATTGTACTGTTCACTTTGACCAGTCAAACTGACTTGGTCAATTCGGTTTAACTAAAAATAATAATAATATTGGAAAATCAATTAAAACTTTGAAATTTAATATAAAATAAACCGTAACTCGGATGAAAATATTTTGTACATGAAAGTTGCTCAGAACGATGAGACGAATTCGAATATGCAGTCCGTTCGTCTGCCACACATCCCTAGCATAGCGAACACACAATTTCTCCCTCCGATTCGTCTATCCGAAAATGTGAAACACCGGGAATACTTTCCCGGATGTTTTCCCCCTTCGCCCGTACCACCTATCCTTGCGTTAGACCACCCCTGGCACCGCGTATTGCCTTGTTATATTTTGTGATGCTTTGTTTGCTCCGTATTTACTGTTTCTTCCCCCCTCTTCTTCTCCGGTAGACCACGAGACCGGCGTTGGCCGCGATTAAATGCGACTCGTCACCGCGACCCCTCCTTCTCGGTGAGCTTCGGCAAGCCCCCCCCTTGATCACGGATATCGCCTATTCCTTCTCTATCTGCTTGCATTAGAGTAGTGTAGCATATTCTGCTTTGGTTAATCCTATTCTCTGCATAGCATGTCATTGCTCTTCTGATTGTTACTCTTACCTACTATCCTAATGCTTAGTATAGGATGCTAGTGTTCCATCAGTGGCTCTACACTCTTGTCATCGCCATGCTATACTCTTGGTTACGTGATCACTTGGAGGTGATCACGGGCATATCTATATACTTTATCTTGTTACATTACTTATAATCTTGTTAGGAGATGGGGTGAAGGGCAGGTGGCTCCATCCGGTAGAGGTGGAGTGCAGGTTCCCGGCCTGGCCCGATACTTTATGGCGGCAGCAGGCAGAGTTGAGACCACCTAGGAGAGAGTGGGCTGGCCTGTCGGCGTTCGCGGTTACTTCATAATAACACAACGAGATCTTGGTATTGGATCTGAGTCGGCCCTTTGGCCTATCGCACTAACCAACTCTGGAGAGCGATTATGGGCACTTTCGACATCGTGGTATCGGCGAAGCCTTCGTGGCGTCGGCGGCGGCTGCGCAGATTGAATTGGAGCGCACTGCTAGGCTAGGTATGCTTCCGTCCGCCCTCTAGCGTTGCAGGTGTGCAATGGGCGATGGGCGGACCCACAATGCCATAGGTTTAGACCAGCGTCTTGACCTATCTGTTGTGCCTAGGTGGGGCTGCGGCCGTTGATCTTCGAGGCGGGCATGACCGGAAAGTGTGTCGGCGGGCGTGTTGGGTTATGTGGTGCACCCTACGGAAGTTTATCTATTGAATAGCCATGATCTTGATAGCAGGGCGACTTGGGTTGTACCTTGACCTTATGACAACTAGAACGGATACTTAATAACACACACCTTTTCAAGTGCTAGATATAACCCGGTGATCGCTCTCACACAGGGCGACGAGGAGAGGATCGCCGGGTAGGATTATGTTATACGATGCTACTTGGTGAACTTACCATCTACTCTCTTCTACATCTTTGCAAGATGGAGGCTGCGAGCGTAGTCTTGACGGGACTAGCTATCCCCTTTTATTACGGCATTACGAAGTTCGGTCCACCGATATTGCCTTTTACACGAGATACCCATGCATATGTAGTGTAGATCCTTGCTTGCAGTACTTTGGATGAGTACTCACGGTTGCTTTTCTCCCTCTTTCCCCTTTTCCTTTCTTCTCGGTTGTCACAACGGATCTTTGGAGCCTAGGAGCAGGCCTTGCGTCGATGGCGACTCCTACTACACGAGGTGCCTACTACTACGTGCAGCCCGTGATGGCGACCAGGAGTAGTTAGGAGGATCGAGGCGGGAGGCCTGCGCCTCTTCGATCTGTATCCGGTTTGTGCTAGCCTTCTTAAGACAAACTTGTTTAACTTATATACGTACTCAGATATTGTTGCTTCCTGTCTCGTCTATGATCGAGCACTTGTATTCGAGCCCTCGAGGCCCTGCTTGTAATATGATGCTTGTATGACTTATTTATGTTTTAGAGTTGTGTTGTGATATCTTTCGTGAATCCCTGGTCTTGATACATTACCGTTTTGCGTGCATGATTAGTGTATGATTGAATCGAGGCGTCACAAGTTGGTATCGAGCCATTGTCTGTAGAATCCCATTCCACACTCCTTGGCCGAAGTCGAGTCTAGACTTTACAAAACTTTTACTAACATGGTTGTGTGGCTTACGGCCCCACGTCGCCATTGGGTGATATTAGGATCTTTTACTCCTCACCTATACTCTGGGACTCTAACCTCTCAGGGAAGTTTATCTATTCGAATAGCCGTGATCTTCAGTAACAGGAGGACTTGGAGTTGTACCTTGACCTTATGACTACTAGAACTGGATACTTAATAAAACACACCCTTCCAAGTGCCAGATATAACCGGTGATCGCTCTCTAACAGGGCGACGAGGAGGGGTTCGCCGGGTAGATTTATGCTATGCGATGCTACTTGGTGAACTTACCATCTACTCTCTTCTACATCTTTGCAAGATGGAGGTGGCACAAGTGTAGTCTTCAACAGGGATTAGCTATACCCCTCTT
>JAHIAM010003771.1:0-48274 GCA_021605205.1 Aegilops longissima
TAGAAAAACGGGGTAGGGGCTCCAAAAACGTGATCAACATGGCTCATGATTCCATATGATGTAGGGTGGAACCCTAATCGGAGATCTTTCACGTTTGGAGGGGATCCTACGAGGAAAACACGATGAACGGGCGGAAGAACACAAGGAAACACACACAAGAGGAACACTAAACCGACAAGTTTCGATTACACAAGGGCTAGATCACCGGACACATAAGGTAGCACAAGATTCAAAATCAACAAAGGAAAGATACACGAGTAGCCGATCCTCTCCGAGAGGAGGTCTTGATGGTCTTCCCTTGAAGGGGTCTTGAATCCGCTTGGGGGATCTTCTCCGAAGAGGTCGTGAACTCCGAGGAGAAGTACCAAGTGGATGAGCAAGGGCTCTCACACCAAACATGAGCTAAACCAATGCTAACCTGATGCGGAGCATCCCTCGCTCATCCCCATGGATGATAGAGGCAAAGGTGTCCCGATGTTTCGATGAGATGGTGGCTATCGTTTCTGTGGGAGTCGACCTTGACGATCCGACCATTTAACGCGGCGAGACGTCGCGCTTTAGCAATCGCTAAACCAACTTCCGAGGGTTATTGACCACGCCGAGCACGATCAACCCGACCACGAGGGCCTGTTTCCTGCGAGCAAACGAAGAACAAGCAAGAAACTGAGATTGCAATCTGGATATTGCGAATATAAGATGAAAGCTTTATTGATCAAGGTGGGGTTCTGTGGCGCTTTGTGCGGTCGTTGAACACAACCGATAGTACTGTGAAGTTGCAGCTATGGCGAACTTTTAATCTAAACAAAACCCAAGGTCTAAACGGTGCCCTAAGGGCTGTATATATGGAGGAAGAGGGGAATTTCGTGGCCCTTGGTGGAGGGTCGAAATCAACCCTAACTCTTGTTTCCCCACACACGGACTCAAAAACAGCCTATACTTAAGTATTTCGAAATTACATGGGCCTGGCCCAATAATAAGGTGACGAGCACCTAGAATAGCCTATAAACGAATATTATGAAGTGGCATCTTGTATATTTCGTCCAAGGCCTCATGCACTCATTAGGGTGGCTTCAAAGTCCTGAAATCATCACTTGTAACTCCGTTCTTGTTCCCTTATGCATGCCAACATCTCCATGCTTGAACTTGCTCCAAGGTTCATCTTTCTTGTCCATGGTAGGCCCTTCATTTGTAAGCAAAACAAATGTATCCAATTTAGGCAGCATCATATTCTCATGAACATTGGAATCGTTACCAAGAAACGAAAGTACCGATAATTCAATTGGCGTCATGTGAGCTCTAGTAATTGGTCCAGTATGTATAGCAGCAGGGGCTGTGGGTGTAACAATGGTATTGATGTCCTCATCATCCTCCCCTTCTTGAAATGAAGTCGTCCTCGACGGAAGCTCATCTTCCTCACCCAAATAAGGCTTCAAATCTGCAATGTTAAAAGTGGGACTAACCCCAAAATCTGCAGCAGCTCAAGTTTATATGCATTATCATTTATTTTCTCTAACACCTTAAATGGACCATCAAGACGTGGCATTAGCTTTGATTTATGCAAATTAGGAAACCTATCCTTCACGCAAATGTAACCAAACAAGATCTCCGGTGCAAAGACAACATGTTTTCTACCCTTATCTCCAGCAAGTTTATATTTAGCATTCATATGCTCAATGTTTTCCTTAGTTAACTCATGCATTTTAAAATCAATTCAGCACGTTCTTTAGCATCAAAATTAACCTTCTCCGAAGATGGAAGAGGCAACAAATCAATAGGTGCACGAGGTAGGAAGCCATACACAATTTCAAAAGGGCACATCTTAGTAGTAGAATGCAATGAACGATTATAAGCAAATTCAATATGAGGCAAACATTCTTCCCACATTTTCTTATTATTCTTCAAAACAGCCCTAAGCATAGTAGACAATGTTCTATTGACTACTTCAGTTTATCCATCGGTTTGGGGTGACAAGTAGTACTAAAAACCAGTTTAGTCCCCAACTTAGCCCATAAACATCTCCAAAAGTGGCTAAGAAATTTAGTATCACGATCTGAAACAATAGTATTTGGTACACCATGCAAGCGAATAATTTCACGAAAGAACAAATCAGCAACATTAACAGCATCATCGCTTTTATGACATGGTATAAAGTGTGCCATTTTCGAGAATCTATCCACGACAACAAATATGCTATCCCTCCCCTTCTTTGTTCGAGGTAAACCTAAAACAAAGTCCATAGATATATCCTCCCAAGGAACACTAGGCACGAGCAAAGGCATATATAAACCATGAGGATTGAGTCGTGACTTAGCTTTTTGACATGTAGTGCAGCGAGCAACAAAGCGCTCAACATCCCGCCTCATCTTTGGCCAAAAGAAATGTGTAGCAAGTATATCCTCCGTCTTCTTGACGCCAAAGTGTCCCATTAATCCTCCTCCATCGCCTCCCTGCAACAACAAAAGACGAACAGAGCTAGCAGGAATGCATAGCTTGTTAGCACGAACACAAAACCATCATTAATAACGAACTTGTTCCATGTTCTTCCTTCTTTACAATTCTGCATTACATCTTTAAAATCAGCATCATGCACATATTGATCTTTGATGGTCTCCAAACCAAATATTTTGAAGTCAAGTTGTGAAAGCATAGTATAGCGACGAGACAAAGCATCAGCAATAACATTTTCTTTACCCTTCTTGTGTTTAATGACATAGGGAAAGTCTCAATGAATTCAACCCATTTAGCATGTCTCGATTCAATTTAGCTTGACTTTTAATATGTTTCAAAGATTCATGATCAGAATGTATAACAAATTCTTTGGGCCATAAATAATGTTGCCATGTCTCTAAAGTCCGAACAAGAGCATATAATTCTTTGTCATAAGTAGAATAGTTCAGACTAGGCCCACTCAATTTTTCGTAAAAGTATGCAACAGGTTTGCCATCTTGTAATAACACACCTCCTAATCCAATTCCACTAGCATCACATTCAAGCTCAAAAGTCTTATTAAAGTCAGGAAGTTGGAGTAAAGGAGCATGTGTCAACTTATCTTTCAATACCGTGAAGGCTTCTTCCTGTGCGGTACCCCAAACAAAAGGCACATCCTTCTTTGTAAGCTCATTGAGAGGTGCAGCAATGGTGCTAAAGTCTCTCACAAAACGCCTATAGAAACCAGCGAGTCCAAGAAAACTCCTCACTTGTGTGACCGTTTTGGGCTGCGGCCAACTCTCAATAGCTTCAATCTTGGCTTTATCAACTTCAATTCCTGTGGAGTAACAACATAGCCAAGAAAAGATACTCGGTCGGTGCAAAAGGTGCACTTCCCAAGGTTACCAAACAAACGTGCATCACGTAGAGCATTAAAAACAGCACGTAAATGTTCCAAATGTTCTTCCAAAGATTTGCTATAAATCAGTATATCATCAAAGTAAACTACCACAAATCGTCCAATGAAAGCACGTAAAACTTCGTTCATTAATCTCATGAAAGTACTAGGTGCATTAGTTAACCCAAAAGGCATGACTAACCACTCATATAATCCAAACTTAGTTTTAAATGCTGTTTTCCATTCATCTCCCAATTTCATACGAATTTGATGGTATCCACTATGCAAATCAACTTTGGAGAATATTGTAGAGCCACTTAATTCATCAAGCATATCATCTAGCCTAGGAATAGGATGGCGATAACGAATAGTAATATTATTAATGCCTCTACAATCAACACACATACGCCGACGTACCATCCTTTTTAGGCACTAGTATAATAGGAACAGCACAAGGACTAAGAGATTCGCGATATTACCTTTGTCGAGCAGCTCCTGTACTTGACGCATAATCTCCTTCATCTCCTCTGGATTGGTACGGTATGGTGCACGGTTGGGTAGCGATGCACCGGAATTAAGTCAATTTGATGCTCAATCCCTCGAATAGGTGGTAATCCTGGTGGCACGTCTTGTGGGAAGACGTCGTGAACTCTGCAAAATGTTAGTGACAACAGGGGCAAAGAGGAAGGCACGTCCTCGAATGAAAATAATGCCTCTTTGCACACAAAAGCATAGCAAACAGATTTGCTAGAATCTAGCTCATCAATATCAGAATTGGTGGCAAATAAACATGCACTTTTCAGTTTAATTTCGAAGCAACATTAGATGGTTTATTATTAGGCTTCATTTGTTGCTCAAATTCTTTTGCCACAATCTGATTTTCACTCTTATTTTTCTCCTGTTTTGCTTTATTAGCTCTATTAATATCATCTTTCAAAATGGAATCAGGAGTCATAGGAAGCAAAGTAATATTTTTATCCATGTGAACAAGAGTATACTGATTGTTTCTACCATGGTGTACAAATTTTATCAAATTGCCATGGTCTACCAAGTAATAAGGAACATGCTTGCATAGGTACCACATCACAATCAACATAATCAGCATATGTAGAGATACTAAAATGCACACGAACAGACGTGTTACCTTAACCTTGCCGCTGTTGTTGAACCATTGGATGTAGTAAGGATGTGGATGTGGTCTTGTGGTGAGAGAAAGCTTCTCCACCATATCCATGCTAGCCAAGTTGTTGCAGCTCCCTCCATCTATGATGGCGCTTGAATAGAACGTTCCTTCACAACTCCTTTGTATGGAACAAGTTATGCCTCTGATTTTGCTCAGCTTGTGTAACCTGCACACTCAAAACACGTTGAGCAACTAAACATTCATACCTGTCAAGCATCTTGACAGCCATGTATTGCGTGTCATGATCGAATCATCTCCACCGTGTTCTTCATGTGTAATAAGAGCCAAAGTCTTTTCATCATAGTCACTAGCGGACTCATACCCACCATCCTCGTAGCAATCATCACACGCTGAGATTGGCATTCTCTCATAAAATGTCCTCTTCCCTTACAACGACGACAAATAATATCACTTGTGTGCCCTGTTGACGCCATGGAAGAAGAAGAGCTCTGTGTAGGCCCAGCGGTGTGCTCTTGGCGAGATAGTGGTGGTTGTGCCTGCTTTCTTGTATCACGGTTGGAGGTGGCAGCCCACGGAGGTGCCGTGTAGTAGAAGCGTGTGGAAGTAGATGATGCACGTGGTGTCCATGATGAAGGTCGACCTGCAGAAAAGTTAGTTCGCGCCAACGCCTGTCGATCCTGCACTTCACGTTCAGCTTTACAAGAAAGATGGAATAATCGAGTGATATTATTATAATCCTTGTAGTCTAGAATGGTCTGAATCTCTCTATTTAATCCACCCGAAAACGTGCAAGCATAGCTTCATTCTCCTCAACAATACCACATCTAATCAAGCCAGTTTGTAATTCCGATAATATTCTTCTACGAATTTTTCCTTGTCTTAAGCGCTGCAATTTTTGAAGTAATTCACGCTGATAATATGGTGGAACCCAACGAGCACGCATAGCAGTTTTCAAAGCAGCCCAAGTAGCTGGAACAGGATATAATCTACAATGTTCGGACCACCAAACACATGCAAAGCTAGTGAAAGCACAAACAGCAGCAGGAACACGTCTCTCCTCGGGATATTGTAAACATGTAAATCGTTGTTCAGTTTCTAACTCCCAAGTAAGATATATATCAGGAACATATCTACCCTCAAATGGTGGAATATTCAATTTCAGTTTAGGGAGATGGTCATGATCTCGTACTGAAGGGGAGCCGAACGTTGCCATTGTTTGCATGTGGACGACCTGGTGGTTGTGGTGCTGGTGGTTGCACGTAGTTCGATGTTGATCAACCTCATCCTCGTAAGCTCTCACATAATCATCCTCCCCCTTGCAGCAGCAGGAGCCATGAAGTATCAACAGCAGACCAAAGCAACTTGGCCAGCTGAAGAGGGACACGGGAAGCTCGGCGGAGGGCTGTTTAGCGATGTGGAGGTAGTCCTTGTTGTTGTAGAGGTGCGTTAGGTGCCGCCGGTGGTGGTGGTGGTAGACGCGCGAGCAATTCATTAAACTTGTTATCAAGCTTTGTTTCGAACGCCTTCTCAATGCCATCTATCTTCTCCATGGCCTCTTCAAATCTATTTACCACATCTTCCACCTGCCCACTCATCATTTGTTGAAACTTATCATGTAGCGCTTTGTTTGTCATGTTCTCCCAGTCAGTCACGTCGTGATAGAGGCAAAGGTGTCCCGTCTTTCGACGAGATGTGGTTTTCGCTTTGGAGGAAGTCGACTTTGACGATCCGACTACGAGCGTCTTGAGGACGTCGCGCGCCTTAGCAATCGCTAAACCAACTCCGAGAGGTTATTGACCACGCCGAGCACGATCAACTGACCACGAGGGTCTGTTTTCTGCGAGCAAACGAAGAACAAGCAAGAAACTGAGATTGCAATCTGGATATTGCGAATATAAGATGAAAGCTTTATTGATCAAGGTGGGGTTACGTGGCGCCTTTGTCCGGTCGTTGAACACAAACGGCACGAAGTTGCAGCTATGGCGAACTTTTAATCTAAACAAAACCCAAGGTCTAAACGGTGCCCTAAGGGCTGTATATATGGAGGAAGAGGGGAATTTCGTGGCCCTTGGTGGAGGGTCCAAATCAACCCTAACTCTTGTTTCCCACACATACGGACTCTAAAACAGCCTATACTTAAGTATTTCGAAATTACATGGGCCTGGGCCAATAATAAGGTGACGCAGCACCTAGAATAGCCTATGCACGAATATTATGAAGTGGCATCTTGTATATTTCGTCCAAGGCCTCATGCACTCATTAGGGTGGCTTCAAAGTCTGGAATCATCACTTGTAACTCCGTTCTTGTTCCCCTGCGCATGCCAACATCTCCATGCTTGAACTTGCTCCAAGGTTCGTCTTTCTTGTCCATGGTAGGCCCTTCATTTGTAAGCAAAACAAATGTATCCAATTTAGGCAGCATCATATTCTCATGAACATTGGAATCGTTACCAAGAAACGAAAGTACCTGATAGTTCAATTGGCGTGCGCGAGCTCTAGTAATTGGTCCAGTATGTATAGCAGCAGGGGCTGTGGGTGTAACAATGGTATTGATGTCCTCATCACAAGAATATGATTCGACAGACTACTAGGAAGTGGTGGTGGTGGTGTGGTGGACAGTCACAAATCCGTCAAGCAAATCTCAAAGTCTTACCAGTTCTTACCCAGCAAAGAAAGCGGTGACCAAGAACCGATGTAGTCAAAACTCTCAAAGCTTGGATAGAGCGATTACGGGGAGAGTCAAACGCATACGATGTAGATGTATGTGGAGCTGTGAAGGCTTATAATATGGTAGCAAAAAGGTTAGCAATAATCAATTCAGAGATGCAAAGTTGAATAAGCGCTCAACGACAGTCTTGTCTTTGGTCCTAGGCTAGACCGTGCTAGAGACGCGAGCCTAGAACACTAACAAAATCACGGCGCTGCACGTAAACAACGGAAAAGCACACTCTGGAAATTTTTTTTTCGCTCCTTTTTTTTTGCGCTGCTTTTTTTTTTGCGCTTCTCTTTTTTTTTTTTGCGAAAAATCACTATAATGGCGAGTGTCTCAAAACTCTTCCCAGGTCAAACTGACAGGATGGGCACGAAATTTTTTCGACCAAAAAATTTTTTTTATTGCCGAACCCAAAAGCTGAAGCAGGTCAAAAAACTTTCTATAACGGCGTTGTCTCAATACACTTAGAAACACCTAAAAATAGGATAGCCAGAAAATTTTTCGACAAGTGCGTTTTCGGAAAATTTTGGGCCTAAACGGAGGGTGGTTTCCAGACTCTTTTTTTTTTTTTGCCGGAACCTACGCAGGCAAGGAAACACGAATCGGAAACTAGATAGATCTCGAAAACAAACCTAATATGAGAAGAACTCGGATTGGTGGTGGATATATGGTGGTGGTATATGGCAGCGGTGGTGATATATGGTAGCGGTGGTGGTATATGGATACGGATTGGTGGTGGTATATGGATACGGATTGAGGCGGTGGCGGATAAGCAATGGTGGTAGATGGCAAGGCGATGATGATGGTGCGCGGTGGCGTGACAACTTATGACCGAACTCGAAACTCTAAAAGACTAGACTCTAAGACCAGCAACTTGACACGACGATGCAACCGCAAATTCAACAAAGCAAAACCCTAAAAAGATTATGCAAAGGCTCAGATTGGTTCGGATATGATGAACTAACCCTAATTTTTTTTGTCTGGCTTTTTCGTGGACTTTAGGTATGAAGAACAGACTCGATCTAATCTACGAAAAGCTGTAAAATCTCACCGAGCAACCTGAAAATCTGATACCACTTGATAGAGGCAAAGGTGTCCCGATGTTTGATGAGATGGTGGCTATCGTTTACGTGGGAGTCGACCTTGGCGATCCGACTACTGAACGGCGAGACGTCGCGCCTTAGCAATCGCTAAACCAACTTTCGAGGGTTATTGACCACGCCGAGCACGATCAACTGAAACTCGATACCACTTGATAGAGGCGAGAGGTGTCGATGTTTCGATGAGATGGTGGCTATCGTTTACGTGGAGTCGACCTTGGCGATCCGACTACGAGCGTCGCGAGGCGTCGCGCCTTAGCAATCGCTAAACCAACTTCCGAGGGTTATTGACCACGCGGAACACGATCAACGACCACGAGGGCTGTTTCCTGTGAGCAAGCGAAGAACAAGCAAGAAACTGAGATTGCAATCTGGATATTGCGAATATAAGATGAAAGCTTTATTGATCAAGGTGGGGTTCTGTGGCGCCTTTATGCAGTCGTTCAACACAACCGATAGTACTGCGAAGTTGCAGCTATGGCGAACTTTTAATCTAAACAAAACCCAAGGTCTAAGCGGTGCCCTAAGGGCTGTATATATGGAGGAAGAGAGGGGATTTCGTGGCCCTTGGTGGAGGTCGAAATCAACCCTAACTCTTGTTTCCCCACACATACGGACTCTAAAACAGCCTATACTTAAGTATTTCGAAATTACATGGGCCTGGCCCAATAATAAGGTGACGCAGCACCTAGAATAGCCTATAAACGAATATTATGAAGTGGCATCTTGTATATTTCGTCCAAGGCCTCATGCACTCATTAGGGTGGCTTCAAAGTCTGGAATCATCACTTGTAACTCCGTTCTTGTTCCCCTTGCGCATGCCAACATCTCCATGCTTGAACTTGCTCCAAGGTTCATCTTTCTTGTCCATGGTAGGCCCTTCATTTGTAAGCAAAACAAATGTATCCAATTTAGGCAGCATCATATTCTCATGAACATTGGAATCGTTACCAAGAAGCGAAAGTACGATAATTCAATTGGCGTCTTGTGAGCTCTAGTAATTGGTCCAGATGTATAGCAGCAGGGCTGTGGGTGTAACAATGGTATTGATGTCCTCATCAATGGACGTGCCTACATCTCCCTCAACGCCACTAGGACCCATGACAAGAGCCCGAGCTAAGGCTATCGAAGATAAGGTGAATTTGCTCCTCTCCGAACTCCCTCTTCCTACTCACGAGACATGGCTACTACCTCATTCGGAGACTCTATGTGTAATCAGGTACATGGAGGTGAGCCAAGGATCAACTACTTGCGAGAGCCAAGACGGCGAGGACTCCAAGCATATTGAAGAAGAAGAAGAGATGTCTTTGAAAGGCACAGCACGGACATCCGACGCCTTCCGGACGTCCGACGAGTCCCAGGACCCGGACGACCGGACTCTCCGGACGTCCGGCACTTTGCCACCCGAACCAAAACTACGGACGACCGAAACCTCCGGACGTCCGACCGACGCACGCCCGAACCGAATCTACAGACGACCGACAACTTCCGGACGTCCGGACCGTCACGAAGCTCCGGACGACCGACCCTCTCCGGACGTCCGACGCGTGATGAGGACATCAATACCATTGTTACACCCACAGCCCCTACTGCTACGTATACTGGACCAATTACTAGAGCTCAAGACGCCAATTAAATTATCGGTACTTTCGTTTCTTGGTAATGATTCTAATGTTCATGAGAATATGATGCTACCTAAATTGGATACATTTGTTTTGCTTACAAATGAAGGCCCTAGCTTGGAGAAGGATGGACATTGGAGCAAGAACAAGCATGGAGATAATGCCATGCGCAAGGGGAACAAGAACGGAGTTACAAGTGATGATTTCAGGACTTTGAAGCCACCATAATGGGTGCATGAAGCCTTGGACGAAATATACAAGATGCTACTTCATAAATGTCGCCCCGAGGCTATTCTAGGTGTTCGTCACCTTATTAGTGGGCCAGGCCCTTGTAATTTCGAAATACACAAGTATAGGCTATTTTAGAGTCCGTATGTGTGGGGAAACAAGAGATAGGGTTGATTTCGGACCCCTCCACCAAGGGCCACGAAATTCCCCCCTCTTCCTCCATATATACAGCCCTTAGGGCACCGTTTAGACCTTGGGTTTTGTTTAGATTAAAAGTTCGCCATAGCTGCAACTTCGCGTACTTCGTTTGTGTTCAACGACCAGAGAAAGGCGTCACAGAACCCCACCTTGATCAATAAAGCTTTCATCTTATATTCGCAATATCCAGATTGCAATCTCAGTTTCTTGCTTGTTCTTCGTTTTCTCGCAGGAAACAGACCCTCGTGGTCAGGTTGATCGTGCTCCGGCGTGGTCAATAACCTCTCGGAGTTGGTTTAGCGATTGCTAAGGCGCGACGTCCTCGCACGTTCGTAGTCGGATCGTCAAAGTCGACTTCCTCCAAAGCGAAAACCAACATCTCATCGAAAGACGGGACACCTTAGCCGCTATCAACGCGCCCACGACAGAACTGATCCTACGGACGCCCGAGCCCGTCCGGACGTCCGGACCGTCCCGAGCCTCCGGACGTCCGACGCCTGTGTGTTGACTTCGTTTGGGCCGCAGCCCTTGTACCCCTTCGCCCCCTAGACTATATATACTCCTTCTTACCCAACTTTCTAGGGTTATCTTTGGTTTAGCTCATGTTTGTGTGAGAGCCTTGCTCATCCACTTGGTTACTTCTCCTCGGAGCTCAGGACCTCTACGGAGAAGATCCCCCAAGCGGATTCAAGACCCCCTTCTAGGGTGGACCCCATCAAGACCTCCTCCCGGAGAAGAACGGCTACTCGTGTATCCTTACCTTTGTTGATTGTGGATCATATGTATCTCTTTGTGTTCGGTGATCTAGCACTTGTGTGATTGACTCCATGTTGGTTGAGTGATCTCTCTCTCGTTTCCTCCGTGTTTCCCTTTGTTCTTCCGCGTGTTCTTCGTGATTCCCCGTAGGATCCACTCCAAACGTGAAAGATCGTCCACATAAGGTTACGCCCTACATCATCTTGGTATCATGAGCCACGTTGATCACGTTTTTGGAGCCCCTACCCCTCCTTTTCTAGCTTGATTTTGTTGTTTTCGCCCTAATTCCGAAAATTCCCCACCAAAAATAGCCCCAAATTTTTTTTGTGATTTGTTTGTGAGTTGAGATTTTGTTGGATTTGGTCCATGGATTTGAGTTGCTATGTGTGGATCTAGCTTTTCCCTCACTCCCCACCCTTTTCCATCCACCAAATCACTCAATTTCGACCTCACCATTTCATTCGTCCCCGAAATCTCGTAGTTCTTCCCGAGCCAGTTTTTCGCCCAGCCTCCGGACGACCGGAAACGGTCGGACGTCCGACGACGAAGTCCGGACGACCGTAATAGCCCGGACGTCCGTAAAACCCTGACGAAACTGAACTTTGTCAGTTCGCCACCACCACAGCCCCACCTTCCACCACATCTTCCAAAACCACATACACAACCATCCTCCCCAATACATCCTATGACGATTTTACCACATTTTGGTCCTTGAGATTTTGAGTTGTGGCTTCTGTATCCTCTTGTGTTTCGGCTATCTAGGTGCGGTTTGATTTCATCATCACCACGACTCAACTTAGCAAGGGTCTCATCATCGCCAAGGACGGTAACTTCGACGACATCTTGGCCATACATTGCATTTGCATTGATACCCACATTGTCCCTACTTTTGCGTAGCTTACCCATCGAGACTAGCCGTTGAGTATTGCAGGCAACATGACTTGTGCACATTAGTGATCATACTCCATAGCATACATACCATACCACCGTGGTGCATATCTTGGGATCCATTTGTGTGGCACAAAGTTGTCATAGCATGCACAATTGCTATCTTGGTTAGTGAAGTTTTGCATGAGAAAAGAGCTCAAAAGTGAAAGGGAAACCCAAGCTTTTAAGCAAAGAGGAAAGATAAGCAAAGAGCTTATGAGCAAGAACCATAGCATCAAACTACATTAAGATTGTCATATTGGATCATCTTGGATCATCGCACCGAAATACCATACATATAGCATACTTGGGATAGAGATAGTTGCATTTTTGCATAGTAGGTTGTGCACAAGTTCCGTATCCGCCTATTGTGCAATCGTGCTAGCGTCTCTCTAGTATTGTGCAACAAGAGCATTTTCGTGGATTCCACATTTTGGCTCACTTTTGGTTTGCACAATCCCACTTATCTATTTGCGTGTGTGTTTCCATGTACCACTAGTTGCTTGGTCTACTTGTTGCATTTGCAAATTTGTGTACCTTTTCCAACATTATTGACGCTCACTTACAATTGCATAAAATTTTGTACCACCATCCTCACCAAGCTCCACCATAAGCTTTTATTTGTGTAGGTGTGAGAACCGACAAGGATTGGTACCAATAGTGCTATTTCATTGTCCCCATTTGAGTGAACTTGATTCATCATCAACATCGGTCAAAGGTACATTGGTATAAGTTCTTCTCCTTCTACCACTCACATTTTTGCTTGGAATGATGGATAGGCCAAGTACTTCTACCAACCCACTCTTCATCGAACAAGACGACGACATGTCATCACACGTCAACAAGAATCACCTCTTTGGTGCACTGAAGCGTTGCACCAAGAACAACAAGCAATGGCGACCGCATCGACAACCTCGCCACCGACTTGCGACTCTCCGAGCAACGTACAAGAGACTACTTCGACAACAAGTTCGACGCTCACAAGCAAGAGAATGATGCAAGAATGGACGAGATCCGCGCCTTGATGAGAAACCGGCATCATTCCACTTCTTCATCCTCAAGACGGAGCTGCTCGAGTAGACACTCCGACGACACCTGATAGAGGCGAGGGTGTCCCGATCTTTCGATGAGATGATAACTATCGATTTGGTGGAGACGACTTTGACGATCCGACTACAAACGTGCACGACGTTGCGCCTTAGCAATCGCTAAACCAACTCCGAGAGGTTATTGACTACGCGGAGCTCAATCAACGACCACGAAGGTCTATTCACGCAAGCAATCGAAGAACAAGCAAGAATATGATAAAGCAATCTGAATATTGCGAGTATATATGAAGTATTGATAATGGTGGGGATCCGTAAGCGGTCTTGGTCTGGTCGTTGGACACAAACGAAGTACACGAAGTTGCAATGGCTAACTTTAACTAAACAAATCCCAAGGAAAAAGCTACTAGATGGATCTACTTATATAGGAGCAAGGGTGGCGGCCAAGGAGGTGGGAGGACGTCCCAAGGCAGCCTAACACTAACCCTAGGTCGTACAAGGCCAATGGGCCCAAGTGGAGGTGACGTAACACCTTTGGACTTGTAGTTTGACTCGGATTCTCTGCAAAGATCAGATTGTTTCGTCCATAACTCAACGCTCCGGACGGATTTTAAGGTGATTCCAATTGGGTTGGAAAATGCACGAAATCTATTTTCCAACAAAAAAAGAATCAACAATTTGGAGTCCGTATGAAAAAGTTATTGACGTTTTGAGTCAGGTATGTCAGTGCAGTCCGAATCTGAGTCCAGAATGATGTAGGGCGGAACCCTACATGGACGATCTTTCACGCTTGGAGAGAATCCCTACGAGGAACACGAAGAACGAGCGGAAGAACACGAGGGAAAACACGGGGAGAACGAGAGAGAGATCACTCAACCGACAAGAAAACGATCACACAAGTGCTAGATTATCGAATGCATAAAGTGATACAAGATCCGAGATCAACAAAGGAAAGATACAAGGGTAGTCGTTCTTCTCCGCGAGGAGGTCTTGATGGGGTCCACCCTAGGAGGGGGTCTTGAATCCGCTTGGGGGATCTTCTCCGTAGAGGTCCTGATCTCGAAGGAGAAGTAGCCAAGTGGATGAGCAAAGGCTCTCACACCAAATATGAGCAAATCCAAAGCTAACCCTAGAAAGGATGAGGGAAGGTCTATTTATAGTCTAGGACCTCCAAGGGGTAAGTTGGGGCGAACGAGTACATGGGCCTCGGCCCAAACGCTGCACGCTGTGCAGTGGCGGTAGTCTGAAGTGGCTTCATGGCGGTAGTACCGCTTTCAGTGATAATACCGCTTTGTGGTGATAATACCGCTTTCAGCGATAGTACCGCTTATCTTGAATGATAGTACCGCTCGACGCCTGCTCGATTCTGGAGTGTGTCGGGTTTTGCGGAAGTAGGCGGATGGAAGCGGTAGTACCGTTTGGCTCCCAGTGGTAGTACCGCTTGGCTTGAGCGGTAGTACCGCCCCCGCTGGACTCTGCAGTTCTTCCTCTTGCTCTTGGTGTCCATCTTGAGCTGTAGCTTCTCCTAGGTTGGTTCCTTGGTACCTAAGCATGCACAACATTCCGGATTGAGGTAGTAGCCATGTCTCGAGAGGGTCATATGATATTTCACTAAGGAGAGAAGTCACCTCGGTCTCGAGAGCTCGGGCTCGTGCTCTCGTCATGGGTCCTTTTGGAGCTTGGTGAGGCGACGGAAGGTCCATGGGGATGATCGAAGGATGCTCCGCATCATCTCCCCCCCCTTGGGAGAGATCCGACCTCGGATCAAAAGCTTCATCTCCATGGAAAGGTGCGAGGTCCTTGACGTTGAAGATGTCGCTCACGTTGTACTTGTCGCGAGGTATGTCGATCTTGTAGGCGTTGTCGTTGTAGCGTGCTAGTACCTTGAAAGGTCCGTCGGCTCGAGGGAGAAGTTTGGACTTGCGTTCTTTGGGGAAGCGGTCCTTGCGAAGGTGTAGCCACACTAGATCACCAATGTTGAAGACGATGGGTTGCTTGTTGGCGTTGAGCTTGTTTGTTGGCGTTGTACTTGGCGCTCGATGGTGTGCCTTGTATCTTCGTGCATCTTCTTGATGTAGCTTGCTCGTTCACTTGCATCCATGTTGGTGCGCTCTTGGAGAGGAAGTGGTAGAATGTCCAATGGGGACAACGGGTTGAAACCGTAGACGACCTCGAAGGGGGACTTGCCGGTAGTTGAATGTCTTGCACGATTGTAGGCGTACTCGGCGATGGGTAGACATGCTTCCCACTCCTTGATGTTCTTCTTGATCAAGACACGAAGTAGAGTGGATAGTGTGCGGTTCGTCACCTCCGTTTGGCCGTCGGTTTGAGGATGGTATGCCGAGGAGAACAAGAGCTTGATTCCGAGCTTGGCACATAGGGTCTTCAAAAGTAACTCAAGAACTTGACGTCACGATCGGAGACGATTGTCTTTGGTACGCCATGGAGTCGCAAGATTTCCCTACAAAGAGATTTGCAACATGTGAAGCATCGTCTATCTTGTTGCAAGGAATGAAATGTGCCATTTTAGAAAATCTATCCACAACAACAAAGACGGAATCCTTGCCATTTTGAGTCCTAGGCAAACCAAGTACAAAATCCATACTAATGTCTTCCCATGGTTGATATGGAATAGGAAGAGGCATGTAAAGACCATGAGATTGAGCTTTAGACTTAGCTTTGCGACATGTGTAGCATCGGTTGGTGAAGCGTGAGACGTCATGAACATCTTGGGCCAAAAGTAGTTGTTGGAGAGTGCGGCGAATGTCTTGTCGCGTCCAAAGTGTCCCATGAGGCCGCCTCCATGAGCCTCTTGCAAAAGGAGCAAACGAAGAGAAGACTCGGGAATGCAAAGTTTGTTAGCTCTCATAAGGTAACCATCCTTGATGTAATATTGTTCCCAAGACGTATGTGTCAAACACTTAGCATAAGGAGAAGCAAAAGATGGATCATGCTCATACAAGTCTTTTATATGCTCAAAACCAATAACATTCAACTCAAGTTGAGTGACAAGCATGTTTATGCGTGAAAGCGCGTCGGCAACTACACCCTTTGAAGAAACAACAAAACCCAAGAAAACCACTTTGTCGACTCCAAAAGTGCATTTTTTTAAATTTGCATAAAGGCTTTCCTTGCGAAGAGTTTGCAACACAGATTTTACATGATTGAAGTGCTCTTTCATGGTTTTGCTAAACACAAGAATATCATCAAAGTAAACCACAACAAAGACTCCAATATAAGGACGGAGCACATGATGCATAAGACGCACAAAAGTACCGGGAGCTTCCGAAAGACCCATAGGCATCACTAACCACTCATATAAACCAAATTTGGTTTTGAAAGCAGTTTTCCATTCATCACCCTCTTGTATGCGTATTTGATAATAGCCACTTTTAAGATCAATTTTGAGAAAAGTTGGCTCCACTAAGTTCATCAAGCATGTCATCTAAGCGAGGAATGGGATGCCTATATCGAACGGTAATAGCATTGATAGGTCTACAATCGAACACAAGCGGAAACTTCCATCGGGCTTAGGCACAAGAATAACCGGAACGGCACAAGGGCTTAGGCTTTCACGTACATGACCGTTGTCGATGAGTTGTTGTACTTGCCGTTGAATCTCCTTGGTTTCTTCCGGATTGACTCGGTATGGAGCTTTGTTTGGTAGCGGCGCCGGGGATGAGGTCTATTCGATGCTCAATGCCTCAAGAGGAGGTAGACCCGGAGGTAGCTCATCGGGAAAACATCTTGAAATTCCTGCAAAGAGATTGAAACACCAAAGGTAGCTCGTGAATGGTGTTAGTTTTGGTTCTCCATCCTTGCACACAAGGACAAAGTGCATCACACTCGATGGGTGCTCACACACTTCTCTCATCTCACTTTTGGTGGCAAATAGAATGAGGTTTTCTCTCTAGGCTAAGAGTCTCTCAAATTTGGCTTGTGGCTCTCACTCACTTTTGGGTGGATCACTTTCTCACTCTTTTCTCTATGATGTGTGGCTTGCTTGTCGGCTATCACTTGAGTAGGAGACATAGGTCGAGCACATATTCCTTCCCTTTCATCTTGAAGCTATAGTGATTGGTTCGCCCATTGTGGATGACACCACGGTCGAATTGCCATGGTCGACCAAGAAGGAGGTGGCAACGGTCATTGGGACCACATCACACTCCAAAGTGTCTTCATAAGCACCAATTTTGAAGGAGACTTGGACCGTATGCTCGATCAGTATAGTGCCGAGTCACTTAGCCATTGAACCTTGTAGGGGTGTGGGTGCTTCCTCTTGACCAATTGTAGCTTGGAGCATAGTTCTTCACTTGCCAAGTTGTGGCAACTACCTCCATCGATGATGACCTTGATGGACCGTCCATTGATGCCGGCTTTTGTGTGGAAGATGTGGCATCGTTGGTCTTCTTCTTGTTGATGTTGAAGAGTCAAGACCTTGGAGACAACGAGGCGGGCTCGAATCCTCATCACAAAAGACTTGATCATCTTCATCTTCATTCACTTGCGGTGCATGGCCACTTGCTCAAGGGCTTCCATTTCCTCTTCACTCATAGAGTCATATGTGCCATCGTCGTTGAGGATCATGGTGCGCTTGTTGGTGCATTCGTATGACTTGTGGCCTCGGCCGCCGCAAGTGAAACACTTGAAGGAGCTTGTCTTGATGGTCTCATCGGTCGGAGTAGAGGATGAAGCACGCGGCTTAAGGTTGTTTGAAGTAGGAGGAGGACGACTTGAACTTGTCGATGTCTTTTGTAACTTGACTTGTCGTCGTTTCTTGAAGGAAGCTTGGTTGGTGTAGATGTTGGAGGAGTCGTTGAAGCTTGGTTGTTGGAGAAGCCGAGGTCTTGGATGAGTACTTGGCGCATTTGAAGTCATCTTGTACTTGGCGCCCGCCTTTGTAGCTTGATGTACGAGCTCAATGAGGGATGAGTATGGTTGGAAGTCGGCGATCTTCTTGATGGGATGATTGAGTCCATTCAAGAAACGTGCCATAGTTTGTTCATCATCTTCCTTGACATTGGCTCGAATCATGGCTATCTCCATCTCCTTGTAGTATTCTTCAACGCTCTTTGTTCCTTGCTTGAGTAGTTGGAGTTTCTTGAAGAGGTCGCGGTTGTAGTAGGTTGGCACAAAACGTGCTCGCATGACATCCTTCATTTGAGCCCAAGTGGTGATTGGGGGTTCACCTCTTGCTTGTCGTCGCTCAATGATTTGTTCCCACCATATGAGCACATAATCTTGGAACTCAAGTGATGCCATAGCGATTTTCTTCGCTTCATCGTAGTTGTGCAAGCGGAAGATTTTGTCAACCTTCAATGCCCATGAGAGGTAGTCTTGAGGTCATTGCTTCCATTGAACTTTGGCATGGTGAATTTTAGCTTGCCGAAGCGTTGCTCTTCATTGTGTTGTTGGCGATGTTGATGATGACGTCCTTGACGTGGAATGTACTAAATCTTCATGTTGCTCTTGGCGCGGAGGAAGACCATGATCAACTTGCCCTTGTTGAACTTGAGGTTGAGGTGGAGCTTGACGAGCTTGTGGAGGAGCTTGAGGAACTTGGCGTTGTACATGAGGTTGGTAGTTCCTCTCTTGGATTTCTTCTCGAAGGGCTTCCTCTTGATTGCGCCGTTCGCGATTGCGATTGGCGAAGGCTCTACTTGATTCTTGAAGTGCACGTTGCGCCTCAAGAGCTTGCGCTTCACGTTGTTGTTGTTGAAGACGTTGAGCCTTGGCGTCTTGTTCGCCTTTGGTGACGACGTGCTCTTTCTTCCTCTTGTTGGCGGCGAAGACGTTGTCGTTCTTGGGCTTGAGCAAAAGCCTCTTGGTTTGATTGAGGACGAGGAACTTGATCATCAACTTGCTCTTGTGAATGCTTGTCATGTAGCGGGTTGCGGGATGCATGACGGTCTTGGCGCTGCTCGTCGAAGAGTGTTCGATGACGGTGTACTTGAGTCGTAGAAGGTGTCGTCGGAATGTCGACTCGAGCGGCTCCGTCTTGATGATGAAGAAGTGGAATGATGCCGTGTTCTCATCAACGCGGATCTCGTCCATTCTTGCATCATTCTCTTGCTTGTGAGCCTCGAACTTGTTGTCGAAGTAGTCTCTTGTACGTTGCTCGGAGAGTCGCAAGTCGGTGGCGAGGTTGTCGATCGCGATCGCTCATTGCTTGTTGTTCTTGGTGCAACGCTCGTTGTGCACCAAAGAGGTGGCTCTTGGTGACGATGAGGACATGTCGTCGTCTTGCTCGATGAAGAGTGGGTTGGTAGAAGAACTTGGCCTATCCATCATTCCAAACAAGATGTGAGTGGTAGAACGGAAAGAACTTATACCAATGTACCTTTGACCGATGTTGAAAATGAATCAAGTTCACTCAAATGCGGACAATGAAATAGCACTCTTGGTACCGATTCTTGTCGGTTCTCACACCTACACAAATAAAAGCTTATGGTGGAGCTCGGTTAGGATGGTGGCACAAAATTTGTTGCAATTGTAAGTGAGACTCAATAAAGTTGAAAAAGATTCGCAAATTCGCAAATGTAACAAGTAGACCAAGCAAGTAGTGGTACACGGAAACACACACGCAACTAGATAAGTGGGATTGTGCCAACCAAAAGTGAGCCAAAATGTGGAAACCACGAGAATGCTCTTGTTGCACAATACTAGAGAGACGCTAGCACGATTGCACAATAGGCGGATACGCGAACTTGTGCACAACCTATTAGGCAAAAATGCAACGATCTCTATCCCAAGTATGCTATATGTATGATATTTCGGTGCTATGATCCAAGATGATCGGATGTGACAATCTTAATGTTGTATGATGCTGTGGTTCTTGCTTATAAGCTCTTTGCTTATCTTTCCTCTTTGCTTAAAAGCTTGGGTGGCTCTTTCCTTTTGAGCTCTTTTCTTATGCAAACTTCATGAACCAAGATAGCAATTGTGTATGCGATGACAACATTGTGACACACAAGTTGATCTCAAGATATGCACCACTATGGTATGCTATGTATGCTATGGAGTATGATCACTAAGGTGCACAAGTCACATTGCCGGCAATACTCAATGGCTAGTCTCGATGGGGAAGCAACGCAAAAGTAAGGCTATGTGGTTATCAATTCAATTGCGTAGAGATGACAAAGATGTAAATCGAGGTTACCGTCCTTGACGATGATGAGTCCTTGGCGAAGATGAGTGGTGGTGATGTTGACGTCGAACCGCACCTATATAGCGAAACACAATAGGACACGGAACCACAACTCAAATTCTCAAAGACCAAAAGCGAAAATGTGGTAGCGGAAAGTGGAGGTGGTATAGCGGATGATGTGGTTTAAGCCCTAGGCAAAGATGCCGATGTTCGGAAAATTTGATGGTGTCAAAAGGTGGTGAAACCAAGGTGAGGACCTCGGGCACGTCGATAGCTTCAAAACGAGCCAAAGAACACTCAAATCGGAGTTCGGAGTGAAAAGTTACGATGAAAATGGTGAAAGTCGGAAGGCTGAAATTGGCCAGGGCGGTAGTACCGCTAGGTAGGGCGGTAGTACCGCTCGTAAGCGGTAGTACCGCTTGGAACGGGCGGTAGTACCGCTCGTGTCGGGATTTTTCGACTATTTAGGCTGAACGGGGGCTGGCGGAAGTGCCGTGCTCAGCGGTAGTACCGCTAGGAGGGCGGTAGTACCGCTCACAGCGGTAGTACCGCTAGGAGGGCGGTAGTACCGCTCGAGTCGGGAATTTCTCGACTGCTCGACTCGTTGCGCGATTTTGGGGCGGAAATGGGTGATTTCGGGGTCAAAATTCGATGGATTTTGTGGATGGAAAGAGGTGAAACTTGGGGAGATGCTAGATCGACTCGAAACCAAGCAAATCCACGGATCAAAATCAACAAAATTTCATCACACTAACAAATCACAAAAAAAAATTGGGGCTATTTTTGTGGGGAATTTTCGGAATTAGGACAAAAACAACAAAATCAAGCTAGAAAAAGAGGGGTAGGGGCTCCAATAACGTGATCAACGTGGCTCATGATACCATGATGATGTAAGGCGGAACCCTACATGGACGATCTTTCACGCTTGGAGAGAATCCCTACGAGGAACACGAAGAACGGGCGGAAGAACACGAGGGAAAACACGGGAGAACGAGAGAGATCACTCAACCGACAAGAAAACGATCACACAAGTGCTAGATTATCGAATGCATAAAGTGATACAAGATCCGAGATCAACAAAGGAAAGATACAAGGGTAGCCGTTCTTCTCCATGAGGAGGTCTTGATGGGGTCCACCCTAGGAGGGGGTCTTGAATCCGCTTGGGGATCTTCTCCGAGAGGTCCTGATCTCAAGGAGAAGTAGCCAAGTGGATGAGCAAAGGCTCTCACACCAAATATGAGCAAATCCAAAGCTAACCCTAGAAAGGATGAGGGAAGGTCTATTTATAGTCTAGGACCTCCAAGGGGTAAGTTGGGGGAAAACGAGTACATGGGCCTCGGCCCAAACGCTGACGCAGCAGGCGGTAGTACAAGTGGCTTCATGGCGGTAGTACCGCTTTCAGCAGTAGTACCGCTTTGTGCGGTGATAGTACCGCTTTCAATGATAGTACCGCTTATCTTGAATGGTAGTACCGCCCGACGCCTGCTCGATTCTGGAGTGTGTCGGGTTTTGCGGAAGTAGGCGGATGGAGAGCGGTAGTACCGTTTGGCTCCCAGCGGTAGTACCGCTTGGCTTGAGCGGTAGTACCGCCCGGCTGGACTCTGCAGTTCTTCCTCTTGCTCTTGGTGTCCATCTTGAGCTGTAGCTTCTCCTAGGTTGGTTCCTTGGTACCTAAGCATGCACAACATTCCGGATTGAGGTAGTAGCCATGTCTCGAGAGGGTCATATGATATTTCACTAAGGAGAGAAGTCACCTCGGTCTCGAGAGCTCGGGCTCGTGCTCTCGTCATGGGTCCTTTTGGAGCTTGGTGAGGCGACGGCAGGTCCATGGGGATGATCGAAGGATGCTCCGCATCACAGAACGTGAGAGACTTGGACTCTATCTTCTCTTGGGCCAAAAGTGACGTGAGAGAACTTTTTGAATAGCAGGTAAACATCTCTTTCTCCCTTATCTTCATATGTGGATTGTACAAATGTCCCATACACCTGCAATTAGACATGGCACAAAAGTTTGTGAAGTATTTTTGTTCTGGATAACATAAATAGATTATTGAATAGTTTGCACTAGAAATCACCTGACAAATATGCATGTATGCAATATTTTTGGTCTTATCCAAGGTAGTCATGTCCTCATCATCCTCCACTTCTTGAAAACAAAGCCGTCCTCGGCGTTGCTTAGTCTGAAATGTGGCTAACAAAAGAGACAAGGTGTACATGTTGTATATGTATATGTCATCCATTTTTACTTCCCTTGATTTTTGCACATATGACACATGAATAGATGAGTAACTTGCATAGTTCATAAAATTTAAAGCCAAAACATTATCACAAGAAGTAGAAGGCATGAAAATATTGCAACTCAGTTTGCACATATAAGTGAAGCTCTTATTCATTTCAAAAGATTAACAATGTTCATCATTAAACCATCCCAATATTGGTGAATAAACCTTACTTGCATCAAATTTACATGCTACAACATGCTTAAATAAGCAAACATGCAATAAGTCATTCGACACAGAATCATCACCAAGATTAGAGGTCATATCAAAATGATTAAACATTGATTCTTTTGCATCAACAGATTAATTCAATGGGTGCACTCAAAATTGTTGGTATTTCAGTTGTTTGATCACATAGCGCATTCATGATAGTATCAAGATTCTCTAAAATAGGTGATGTGCTCAAATCACCAGTTAACTCAACACATGATGCATTCAAGTTAACTAGGGATGCATCATTCTCATGTGAAGTTATATCATTAATACCTTTTATTGTTACCTTGTCGCAAAGACGTAGCTGATGTAGGTACGGGCCTTGATAATGCACCATACACTTGAGATGATGTCGCGCTCACAATCTGGGGTGGGGCTGCTCTAGTAGGTGCAACGTTGGAGGAACCAACTGACGATGGTGAGCATGAACTGGAATAGTAGTTGTTGTAGTCACCCAATGCATCCTCCTATAGCTGTCTCTCAAAGGTACAAGCGCGAACATACATACCAATAATTGATAGAGGCAAAGGTGTCCCGTCTTTCGATGAGATGTGGTTTGCGCTTTGGAGGAAGTCGACTTTGACGATCCGACTACGAACGTGCGAGGACGTCGCGCCTTAGCAATCGCTAAACCAACTCCGAGAGGTTATTGACCACACCGGAGCACGATCAACCTGACCACGAGGGTCTGTTTCCTGCGAGCAAACGAAGAACAAGCAAGAAACTGAGATTGCAATCTGGATATTGCGAATATAAGATGAAAGCTTTATTGATCAAGGTGGGGTTCTGTGACGCCTTTGTCCGGTCGTTGAACACAAACGAAATGCACGAAGTTGCAGCTATGGCGAACTTTTAATCTAAACAAAACCCAAGGTCTAAAGCGGTGCCCTAAGGGCTGTATATATGGAGGAAGAGGGGGAATTTCGTGGCCCTTGGTGGAGGGGTCCAAATCAACCCTAACTCTTGTTTCCCACACATACGGACTCTCAAAACAGCCTATACTTAAGTATTTCGAAATTACATGGGCCTGGCCCAATAATAAGGTGACGCAGCACCTAGAATAGCCTATGGACGAATATTATGAAGTGGCATCTTGTATATTTCGTCCAAGGCCTCATGCACTCATTAGGGTGGCTTCAAAGTCCTGGAATCATCACTTGTAACTCCGTTCTTGTTCTCCTTTGCATGGCATTATCTCCATGCTTGTTCTTGCTCCAATGTCCATCCTTCTCCAAGCTAGGGCCTTCATTTGTAAGCAAAACAAATGTATCCAATTTAGGCAGCATCATATTCTCATGAACATTAGAATCATTACCAAGAAACGAAAGTACGATAATTTAATTGGCGTCATGTGAGCTCTAGTAATTGGTCCAGTATATGTAGCAGTAGGGGCTGTGGGTGTAACAATGGCATTGATGTCCTCATCATCCTCCCCTTCTTGAAATGAAGTCGTCCTCGACGGAAGCTCATATTCCTCACCCAAATAAGGCTTCAAATCTGCAATGTTAAAAGTGGGACTAACCCCAAAATCTGCAGGCAGCTCAAGTTTATATGCATTATCATTTATTTTCTCTAACACCTTAAATGGACCATCAGCACGTGGCATTAGCTTTGATTTGCAAATTAGGAAACCTATCCTTACATAAATGTAACCAAACAAGATCTCCGGTGCAAAGACAACATGTTTTCTACCCTTATCTCCAGCAAGTTTATATTTAGCATTCATCGCTCAATGTTTTCCTTAGTTATCTCATGCACTTTTAAAATCAATTCAGCACGTTCTTTAGCATCAAAATTAACCTTCTCCGAAGATGGAAGAGGCAACAAATCAATAGGTGCACGAGGTAGGAAGCCATACACAATTTCAAAAGGGCACATCTTAGTAGTAGAATGCAATGAACGATTATAAGCAAATTCAATATGAGGCAAGCATTCTTCCCACATTTTCTTATTATTCTTCAAAACAGTCCTAAGCATAGTAGACAATGTTCTATTGACTACTTCAGTTTATCCATCAGTTTGGGGTGACAAGTAGTACTAAAAGCAGTTTAGTCCCCAACTTAGCCCATAAACATCTCCAAAAGTGGCTAAGAAATTTAGTATCACGATCTGAAACAATAGTATTTGGCACACCATGCAAGCGAATAATTTCACGAAAGAACAAATCAGCAACATTAACAAACATCATCGCTTTTATGACATGGTATAAAGTGTGCCATTTTCGAGAATCTATCCACGACAACAAATATGCTATCCTCCCTTCTTTGTTCGAGGTAAACCTAAAACAAAGTCCATAGATATATCCTCCCAAGGAACACTAGGCACAGGCAAAGGCATATATAAACCATGAGGATTGAGTCGTGACTTAGCTTTTTGACATGTAGTGCAGCGAGCAACAAAGCGCTCAACATCCCGTCTCATCTTTGGCCAAAAGAAATGTGTAGCAAGTATATCCTCCGTCTTCTTGACGCCAAAGTGTCCCATTAATCCTCCTCCATCGCCTCCTGCAACAACAAAAGACTTAACAGAGCTAGCAGGAATGCATAGCTTGTTAGCACGAACACAAAACCATCATTAATAACGAACTTGTTCCATGTTCTTCCTTCTTTACAATTCTGCATTACATCTTTAAAATCAGCATCATGCACATATTGATCTTTGATGGTCTCCAAACCAAATATTTTGAAGTCAAGTTGTGAAAGCATAGTATAGCGACGAGACAAAGCATCAGCAATAACATTTTCTTTACCCTTCTTGTGTTTAATGACATAAGGAAAGTCTCAATGAATTCAACCCATTTAGCATGTCTACGATTCAGTTTAGCTTGACTTTTAATATGTTTCAAAGATTCATGATCAGAATGTATAACAAATTCTTTGGGCCATAAATAATGTTGCCATGTCTCTAAAGTCCGAACAAGAGCATATAATTCTTTGTCATAAGTAGAATAGTTCAGACTAGGCCCACTCAATTTTTCAGAAAAGTATGCAACAGGTTTGCCATCTTGTAATAACACACCTCCTAATCCAATTCCACTAGCATCACATTCAAGCTCAAAAGTCTTATTAAAGTCAGGAAGTTGGAGTAAAGGAGCATGTGTCAACTTATCTTTCAATACCGTGAAGGCTTCTTCCTGTGCGGTACCCCAAACAAAAGGCACATCCTTCTTTGTAAGCTCATTGAGAGGTGCAGCAATGGTGCTAAAGTCTCTCACGAAACGCCTATAGAAACCAGCGAGTCCAAGAAAACTCCTCACTTGTGTGACCGTTTTGGGCTGCGGCCAACTCTCAATAGCTTCAATCTTGGCTTTATCAACTTCAATTCCCTGTGGAGTAACAACATAGCCAAGAAAAGATACTCGGTCGGTGCAAAAGGTTGTGGTGCATGTGGACGACCTGGTGGTTGTGGTGCTGGTGGTTGCACGTAGTTCTGATGTTGATCAACCTCATCCTCGTAATCTCTCACATAATCATCCTCCCCTACCGCAGCAGGGAGGAGCCATGAAGTATCAACAAGCAGCACCGGCAGCTTGGCCAGGGTGAAGAGGACACGGGAAGCTCGGCGGAGGGCTGTTTCGCGATGTGGAGGTAGTCCATGTTGTTGTAGTAGAGGTGCGTTAGGTGCAGCCGGTGGTGGTGGTGGTAGTAGAGCGAGCAATTCATTAAACTTGTTATCGAGCTTTGTTTGACGCCTTCTCAATGCCATCTATCTTCTCCATGGCCTCTTCAAATCTATTTAGCACATCGTCCACCTGCCCACTCATCATTTGTTGAAACTTATCATGTAGCGCTTTGTTTGTCATGTTCTCCCGGTCGGTCTCGTCGACTTGTGATCCTGCCATGGTTAGCAGCAATAGAAACACACAAGAATATGATTGACAGACTACTAGGAAGTGGTGGTGGTGGTGTGGTGGACGATCACAAATCCGTCAAGCAAATCTCAAATTCTTACCAGTTCTTACCCAGCAGAAGCGGTGATCGGCAACGATGTAGTCAAAACTCTCAAAGCTTGGATAGAGCGATTACGGGGAGAGTCAAGCATACGATGTAGATGTATGTGGAGCTGGGAAGGCTTATAATATGGTAGCAAAAAGGGTCAGCAATAATCAATTCAGAGATGCAAAGTTGAATAAGCGCTCAACGACAGTCTTGTGGCTGGTCCTAGGCTGACCGTGCTAGAGACGCGAGCCTAGAACACTAACAAAATCACGGCTGCTGCACGGAAACAACGGAAAAGCACACTCTGGAATTTTTTTTCGCTTTTTTTTTTCGCTGCTTTTTTTTTTGCGCTGCTCTTTTTTTTTTTTGCGAATTATCACTATAATGGCGAGTGTCTCAAAACTCTTCCGAGGTCAAACTGACAGGATGGGCACGAAAATTTTTTTTGACCAAAAAATTTTTTTTCGATTGCCGGACCTAAAAGCTGAAGCAGGTCAAAAAACTTTCTATAACGGCGACTGTCTCAATACGCTTATAAACACCTAAAAATAGGATAGCCAGAAATTTTTTTGACAAGTGCGTTTTCGGAAAATTTTGGGCCTAAACGGAGGGTGGTTTCCAGACTCTTTTTTTGAAACCTACTCGGCAAGGAAACACGAATCGGAAACTAGATGGATCTCGAAAACAAACCTAATATGAGAAGAACTCGGATTGGTGGTGGATATATGGTGGTGGTATATGGCAGCGGTGGTGGTATATGGTAGCGGTGGTGGTATATGGATACGGATTGGTGGTGGTATTTGGATACGGATTGGTGGTGGTATATGGATACGGATTGGTGGTGGTATATGGATACGGATTGAGGCGGTGGCGGATAAGAAGGGTGGTAGATGGCAAGGCGATGATGATGGTGCGGCGGCAGCGTGACAACTTATGACCAGAACTCGAAACTCTAAAAGACTAGACTCTAAGACCAGCAACTTGACACGACGATGCAACCGCAAATTCAACAAAGCAAAAACCCTAAAAAGATTATGCAAAGGCTCAGATTGGTTCGGATATGATGAACTAACCTAATTTTTTGTGGCTTTTTCGTGGACTTTAGGTATGAAGAACAGACTCGATCTAATCAACGAAAAACTGTAAAATCTCACCGAGCAACCTGAAAATCTGATACCACTTGATAGAGGCAAAGGTGTCCCGTCTTTCGATGAGATGTGGTTTGCGCTTTGGAGGAAGTCGACTTTGGCGATCCGACTCTGACGTCTTGAGGACGTCGCGCCTTAGCAATCGCTAAACCAACTCCGAGAGGTTATTGACCACACCGAGCACGATCAACGACCACGAGGTGCATTTCCTGCGAGCAAAGCGAAGAACAAGCAAGAAACTGAGATTGCAATCTGGATATTGCGAATATAAGATGAAAGCTTTATTGATCAAGGTGGGGTTCTGTGGCGCCTTTGTGCAGTCGTTGAACACAAGCGAAATGCAGCGAAGTTGCAGCTATGGCGAACTTTTAATCTAAACAAAACCCAAGGTCTAAGCGGTGCCCTAAGGGCTGTATATATGGAGGAAGAGGGGGAATTTCGTGGCCCTTGGTGGAGGGTCGAAATCAACCCTAACTCTTGTTTCCCCACATACGGACTCTAAAACAGCCTATACTTAAGTATTTCGAAATTACATGGGCCTGGCCCAATAATAAGGTGACGCAGCACCTAGAATAGCCTATGGACGAATATTATGAAGTGGCATCTTGTATATTTCGTCCAAGGCCTCATGCACTCATTAGGGTGGCTTCAAAGTCCTGGAATCATCACTTGTAACTCCGTTCTTGTTCTCCTTAGCATGGCATTATCTCCATGCTTGTTCTTGCTCCAATGTCCATCCTTCTCCAAGCTAGGGCCTTCATTTGTAAGCAAAACAAATGTATCCAATTTAGGCAGCATCATATTCTCATGAACATTAGAATCATTACCAAGAAACGAAAGTACCTGATAATTTAATTGGCGTGCGCGAGCTCTAGTAATTGGTCCAGTATATGTAGCAGTAGGGGCTGTGGGTGTAACAATGGTATTGATGTCCTCATCAGATATCATGGTTCAAACCACCAAAAAATCTATTCATTGTATCATCCTCAGATTCTTCTATGTCACAATAATGCATATAAGATTTGAACTCTTTGTAGTAAGCATGAACAGTGTTACTGCCTTGTTTTAATTGTTCAAATTTGCGAAGCAATTCACGACGATAGTAAGGAGGAAAAAATTGTTGTCTCATTACAGCTTTCAAAACTTTCCAAGTTGTGGGTTGGTTATCAATGTTTTCTTACAATGTACACTCCACCAAGCGAAGCAAAACCAGTAAATGCTCTAGTGGTAGCTCGTACTCTCTCAAGTTCAGAAAAATCATGGTGACTAAAATTTCTTCTAATTCAAGCTCCCAAGCTAGATAAATAGCAGGATTAAATCTACCCTCAAATGATGGTAAAGACATACCACGACCATATGCTTGTGTGTGTTGTCCCAACTCTCGTGATGATGAAGATGTGTCCGTCGTCCAAGAACTTCTATCTCGGAACTGTCATGATTAGTAGAAACAAGAAACAAAATTCGAGAATAATGTTCCTATGAACTACTAGGATGTGGTTGTAAAGTGCTCACAGTAAAGCAAATATCAATATCTTACAAGTTCTTACCATGCGGCGGTGGTGACAGGCAACCAGCGGTGTCAAGTAACTCTGAAGATTGTGTAAAGCGATTGCAGAGCGAACGACGTATACGGTGTAGAAATATGTGGAGCTGGGTTGGCTATATATGGTAGCAAAAAATTAGCAATAATCAATTCATAGATGCAATGTTGAATAAGCGCTCAACAGTGTGACTGTGCTGGTCCTAGGCTAGACCAGACTAGAGGCGAGCCTAGAACACTAATGAGGTCACGGCGTAGCACAACTAGCATCAATGAAGGATAATAAGTAGCTCTGGACAGCAAGATATAAGTGAAGATCACTGGTGGCGGTAAAGATAATGATGAAGAACAAGCGCCAAGCAGGATATACAACAACTCTCTCTCAATTTTGCTCTTGAAAAGTTTGAGCCAATTTTCTGATAACTTCTTTAAAAGAATGCTACTAACTCAAGCTTTCCAATTCAAAAGAATCACTCAATTCGAGTTGATATGAGGAGTCAAAAATTCTAAAACTGGTTTGAAAAACTGGAATAAGCTGTGTTCACGAACTTGGAGGGCAAAAGACCTATTTAGGAGCCGATTTTGAGGTGCCAAATATTGAACTAGCTTCTGCAACTATTTAGATGCGGCTCATCTCTAGCTTTAATTTGAGTACTCGCGGAGCCAAAACGGACTTCGTATGAGGAAGTTATGCCTGTTTTACTGAAGAGTGCACAAAACAGATTCAATCCGAATTCAGCTACGAGATTGAGTCTAGATAGATCCGAACTTTGTTTTTTCTTCTCTCTTTTTTTCTCACACTTATTTTTCTTTTCTTTCTCTTTTTTTTCTCTGACTTTTTCTTTTACTTTTTTTCTCTCTTTTTCTCTCTCCTCTTTCCAAACAAACTAGATAAGATGCAGATTGGATCAAGTGAAGATGTGAACGATCTCAACTATGGTTATGACAATGAACGGTGGGTAGCACGTGGTGGAAATTGATGGATGGATGGTGGTCAACGGAAGGGATAACGATGCAGCGGCGGCGTGACTAATGTGAACAAAACTCGAAACTCTAAACGAACTAGACACTAAGACCAGCAACTCGACACGACGATGCAACCGATAATTCAATAATGCAAACAATGAAAAGAAAACTGCAAAGGCTCAGACTGGCTTGGACAAAGGATGAATAGATCTAACTTTTTTGTGGCTTTTCTTGGACAATAGGTAAGAAAATAAATCTAATTTAGGGATAATTGGAAATTCTAACGAGCAACCTGAAAACTGATACCACTTGATAGAGGCGAGGTGTCCCGATCTTTCGATGAGATGATAACTATCGATTTGGTGGAGACGACTTTGACGATCGACTACAAGCGTGCCTGACGTTGCGCCTTAGCAATCGCTAAACCAACTCCGAGAGGTTATTGACTACGCGGAGCACAATCAACGACCACGAAGGTCTATTCCTGCAAGCAATCGAAGAACAAGCAAGAATATGATAAAGCAATCTGAATATTGCGAGTATATATGAAGTATTGATAATGGTGGGGATCCGTAAGCGGTCTTGGTCTGGTCGTTGGACACAAGCGAAGTACAACGAAGTTGCAATGGCTAACTTTAACTAAACAAATCCCAAGGAAAAAGCTACTAGATGGATCTACTTATATAGGAGCAAGGGGTGGCGGCCAAGGAGGTGGGAGGACGTCCCAAGGCAGCCTAACACTAACCCTAGGTCGTGCAAGGCCAATGGGCCCAAGTGGAGGTGACGTAACACCTTTGGACTTGTAGTTTGACTCGGATTCTGCTGCAGCATCAGATTGTTTCGTCCATAACTCAAGGCTCGGACGGATTTTAAGGTGATTCAATTGGGTTGGAAAATGCACGAAATCTATTTTCCAACAAAAAAGAATCAACAATTTGGAGTTCGTATGAAAAAGTTATTGACGTTTTGAGTCGGTATGTCATGCAGTCCGAATCTGAGTCGAACGTGAGAGACTTGGACTCTATCTTCTCTTGGGCCAAAAGTGACGTGAGAGAACTTTTTGAACAGCGAGTAAACATCTCTTTCTCCCTTATCTTCATATGTGGATTGTACAAATGTCCCATACACCTGCAATTAGACATGGCACAAAAGTTTGTGAAGTATTTTTGTTCTGGATAACATAAATAGATTATTGAATAGTTTGCACTAGAAATCACCTGACAAATATGCATGTATGCAATATTTTTGGTCTTATCCAAGGTAGCCATGTCCTCATCAACACCTTCTACGACTCAAGTACACCTACTTCGAACACTCTTCGTCGTGCCGCACGTCAAGACCGTCATGCATCTCGCAACCCGCTACATGACAAGCATTCACAAGAGCAAGTCGATGAGCAATTCCTCGTCCTCAATCAAACCAAGGCGCTTTTGCCCAAGCTCAAAACGACAACGACTACGACGCCAAGAGGAAGAAGAAAGGCGTCTACACCAAAGACGAACAAGACGCCAAGGCTCAACGTCTTCAACAACAACAACGTGAAGCGCAAGCTCTTGAGGCGCAACGTGCCCTTCAAGAATCAAGTCGAGCCTTCGCCAATCGCAATCGCGAACGGCACAATCAAGAGGATGCCCTTCGAGAAAAAATCCAAGAGAGGAACTACCAACCTCATGGACAACGTCAAGTTCCTCAAGCTCCTCCACAAGCTCGTCAAGCTCCACTTCAACCTCAAGTTCAACAAGAGCAAGTTGATCATGGTCTTCTTCCACGCCAAGAGCAACATGAAGACGATTGCAATCCACGTCAAGGGCGTCATCATCAACATCGCCAACAACACAATGAAGAAACAGCGCCACGGAAAGCTAAAATTCACCATGCCCAAGTTCAATGGAAGCAATGACCCCGAAGACTGCCTCTCATGGGCATTGAAGGTTGAAAAAATCTTCCGGTTGCACAACTACGATGAAGCGAAGAAAATCGCTATGGCATCACTTGAGTTCCAACACTATGTGCTCATATGGTGGGAACAAATCATTGAGCGACGACAAGCAAGAGGTGAACCTCCAATCACCACTTGGGCTCAAATGAAGGATTGATAGAGGCAAAGGTGTCCGATGTTTTGATGAGATGGTGGCTATCGTTTACGTAGGAGTCGACCTTGATGATCCGACTCTGAGCGTGCGAGGCGTCGGCGCCTTATATGTCGCTAAACCAACTTAGAGGTTATTGACCACGGCGAACACGATCAATCGACCACGAGGGCTGTTTCCTGCGAGCAAGCGAAGAACAAGCAAAAGCTGAGATTGCAATCTGGATATTGCGAATATAAGATGAAAGCTTTATTGATCAAGGTGGGGTTACGTGGCGCCTTTATGCAGTCGTTGAACACAAGCGAAATCTGCGAAGTTGCAGCTATGGCGAACTTTTAATCTAAACAAAACCCAAGGTCTAAGCGGTTGCCCTAAGGGCTGTATATATGGAGGAAGAGAATTTCGTGGCCCTTGGTGGAGGTCGAAATCAACCTAACTCTTGTTTCCCCACATACGGACTCTAAAACAGCCTATACTTAAGTATTTCGAAATTACATGGGCCTGGCCCACTAATAAGGTGTTGCAGCACCTAGAATAGCCTCGGGACGACATTTATGAAGTAGCATCTTGTATATTTCGTCCAAGGCTTCATAAATCCATTATGGTGGCTTCAAAGTCCTGAAATCATCACTTGTAACTCCGTTCTTGTTCCCCTTGCGCATGGCATTATCTCCATGCTTGTTGTTGCTCAATGTCCATCCTTCTCCAAGCTAGGGCCTTCATTTGTAAGCAAAACAAATGTATCCAATTTAAGCAACATCATATTCTCATGAACATTAGAATCATTACCAAAAAGCGAAAGTACACGATAATTTAATTGGCGTGCATGAGCTCTAGTAATTGGTCCATATATGTAGCAGTAGGGGCTGTGGGTGTAACAATGGTATTGATGTCAATACTTGGCCCTTACCAGTTGCAAATAACTTCATGGGTTGATGAAATAGGGCGTTGAAAATCAGTTGAGGCAAATCAATCAACTTCCTCCAAAGCGAAAACCAACATCTCATCGAAGACGGACACCTTTGCCTCTATCAAGTGGTATCGATTTCAGGTTGCTCGGTGAGATTTTACAGTTTTCGTAGTTTAGATCGAGTCATTCTTCATACCTATTGTCCACGAAAAAGCCACAAAAAAATTAGGGTTAGTTCATCATATCCGAACCAATCGAGCCTTTGCATAATCTTTTTAGGGTTTTGCTTTGTTGAATTTGCGGTTGCATCGTCGTGTCAAGTTCTTTGGTCTTAGAGTCTAGTCTTTTAGAGTTTGAGTTACGGTCATAAGTTGTCACGCTTCTTGCCTTTCATCATCATCGCCTTGCCATCTTCCACCATTGCTTATCGCCACCGCTCTCGAATCCATATCCATATACCACCACCGCTACCATATACCACCACCGCTGCCATATACCACCACCATATATCCACCACCAATCCGAGTTCTTCTCATATTAGGTTTGTTTTGAGATCCATCTAGTTTCGATTCGTGTTTCCTTGCCGGATAGGTTTGAAAAAAAAAAGTCTGAAACCACCCTCGTTTAGGCCCAAAATTTTCGAAACGCACTTGTCAAAAAATTTCTGGCTATCCTATTTTTAGGTGTTTCTAAGCGTATTGAGGCGATCGCCGTTATAGAAAGTTTTTTGACCGTTTCAGTTTTTGGTTCGGCGAAAAAAAAAAAAAAATTTTGGTCGAAAAATTTCGTGCCCATCCTGTCGATTTGACACAGGAAGAGTTTTGAGACACTCGCCATTATAGTGATTTTTCAAAAAAAAAAAAAAAGCAGCGCAAAAAAAAAAAAAAAATTCAGAGTGTGCTTTTCCGTTGTTTCCGTGCAGCGCCGTGATTTTGTTAGTGTTCTAGGCTCGCGTCTCTGTACGGTCTAGCCTAGGACCAACCTGATACCGTCGTTGAGCGTTTATTCAACTTTGCATCTCTGAATTGATTATTGCTAACCTTTTTGCTACCATATTATAAGCCTTCCCAGCTCCACATACATCTACATCGTGCGTTTGACTCTCCGGTAATCGCTCTATCCAAGCTTTGAGAGTTTTGACTACATCGGTTGCCGATCACGCTTGCTGTACTGGGTAAGAACTGGTAAGAATTTGAGATTTGCTTGACGGTTGTGATTGTCCACCACACCACCACCACCACTTCCTAGTAGTCTGTGAATCATATTCTTGTGTGTTTCTATTGCTGCTAACCATGGCAGGATCACAAGCCGATGAGGTGAGCGGGAGAACATGACAAACAAAGCGCTACATGATAAGTTTCAACAAATGATGAGTGGGCAGGTGGACGATGTGCTAAATAGATTTGAAGAGGCCATGGAGAAGATAGATGGCATTGAGAAGGCGTTGAAACAAAGCTCGATAACAAGTTTAATGAATTGCTCGCGTCTACCACCACCACCACCGGCGGCACCTAACGCACCTCTACTACAACAACAAGGACTACCTCCACATCGTGAAACAGCCCTCCGCCGAGCTTCCGTGTTCCTCTTCACTGGCCAAGCTGCTGGTGCTGCTGTTGATATACTGTGGCTCCTGCTGCTGCGGTGGGGAGGATGATTATGTAGAGCTTACGAGGATGAGGTTGATCAACATCGAACTACGTGCAACCACCAGCACCACAACCACCAGGTCGTCCACATGCAAATAATGGCAATGTTGGGCTCCCCCTAGTCTGAGATCATTACCATCTCCCTAAACTGAAATTCAATATTCCACCATTTGAGGGTAGATATGTTCTGATATATATCTTACTTGGGAGTTAGAAACTGAACAACGATTTACATGTTTACAATATCACGAGGAGAGGCGTGTTCTGCTGCTGTTTGTGCTTTCACTAGCTTTGCATGTGTTTGGTGGTCGAACATTGTAGATTATATCCTGTTCCAGCTACTTGGGCTGCTTTGAAAACTGCTATGCGTACTCGTTGGGTTCCACCATATTATCAGCGTGAATTACTTCAAAAATTGCAGCGCTTAAGACAAGGAAAAAATTCGGTAGAAGAATATTATCAGGAATTACAAACTGGCTTGATTAGATGTGGTATTGTTGAGGAGAATGAAGCTATGCTTGCATGTTTTCTGGGTGGATTAAATAGAGAGATTCAGACCATTCTAGACTACAAGGACTATAATAATATCACTCGATTATTCCATCTTGCTTGTAAAGCTGAACGTGAAGTGCAGGATCGACAGGCCTTGGCGCGGACTAACTTTTCTGCAGGTCGACCTTCATCATGGACACCACGTGCATCATCTACTTCCACGTTCTACTACACGGCACCTCCGTCGGCTGCCACCTCAACCGTGATACAAGAAAGCAGGCACAACCACCACTATCTACCAAGAGTACACCTCTTTGGGCCTACAGAGCTCTTCTTCTTCCATGGCGTCAACAGGGCACACAAGTGATATTATTTGTCGTCGTTGTAAGGGAAGAGGACATTTTGAGAGAATGCCAATCTCAGCGTGTGATGATTGCTCACGAGGATGGTGGGTATGAGTCGCTAGTGACTATGATGAAGAGACTTTGGCTCTTATTACACATGAAGAACACGGTGGAGATGATTACGATCTTGAGGCGCAATACATGGCTCTTGAAGATCTTGACAGGTATGAATGTTTAGTTGCTCAACGTGTTTTGAGTGTGCAGGTTACACAAGCTGAGCAAAATCAAAGGCATAACTTGTTCCATACAAAGGGAGTTGTGAAGGAGCGTTCTATTAGCGTCATCATAGATGGAGGAGCTGCAACAACTTGGCTAGCATGGATATGGTGGAAGCTTTCTCTCACCACAAGACCACATCCACATCCTTACTACATCCAATGGTTCAACAACAGCGGCAAGGTTAAGGTAACACGTATTGTTCGTGTGCATTTTAGTATCTCTACATATGCTGATTATGTTGATTGTGATGTGGTACCTATGCAAGCATGTTCCTTATTCTTGGTAGACCATGGCAATTTTATAAAAATTCTGTACACCATGGTAGAAACAATCAGTATACTCTTGTTCACAAGGATAAAAATATTACTTTGCTTCCTATGACTCCTGATTCCATTTTGAAAGATGATATTAATAGAGCTAATAAAGCAAAACAGGAGAAAAATAAGAGTGAAAATCAGATTGTGGCAAAAGAATTTGAGCAACAAATGAAGCCTAATAATAAACCATCTAATGTTGCTTCGAAATTAAACTGAAAAGTGCATGTTTATTTGCCACCAAATCTGATATTGATGAGCTAGATTCTAGCAAATCTGTTTGCTATGCTTTTGTGTGCAAAGAGGCATTATTTTCATTCGAGGGCGTGCCTTCCTCTTTGCCCCTCTTTGTCACTAACATTTTGGGGAGTTCACGGCGTCTTCCCACAAGGCGTGCCACCGGATTACCACCTATTCGAGGATTGAGCATCAAATTGACTTAATTCCGGTGCATCGCTACCAACCGTGCACCATACCGTACCAATCCAGAGGAGGCGAAGGAGATTATCGTCAAGTCACAGGAGCTGCTCGACAAAGGTTATATCGCGAATCTCTTAGTCCTTGTGCTGTTCCTATTATACTAGTGCCTAAAAAGGATGGTGCGTCGGCGTATGTGTGTTGATTGTAGAGGCATTAATAATATTACTATTCGTTATCGTCATCCTATTCCTAGGCTAGATGATATGCTTGATGAATTGAGTGGCTCTACAATATTCTCCAAAGTTGATTTGCGTAGTGGATACCATCAAATTCGTATGAAATTGGGAGATGAATGGAAAACAGCATTTAAAACTAAGTTTGGATTATATGAGTGGTTAGTCATGCCTTTTGGGTTAACTAATGCACCTAGTACTTTCATGAAATTAATGAACGAAATTTTACGTGCTTTCATTGGACGATTTGTGGTAGTTTACTTTGATGATATACTGATTTATAATCTTTGGAAGAACATTTGGAACATTTACGTGCTGTTTTTAATGCTCTACGTGATGCACGTTTGTTTGGTAACCTTGGGAAGTGCACCTTTTGCACCGACCGAGTATCTTTTCTTGGCTATGTTGTTACTCCACGAGGAATTGAAGTTGATAAAGCCAAGATTGAAGCTATTGAGAGTTGGCGGCAGCTAAGCGGTCACACAAGTGAGGAGTTTTCTTGGACTCGCTGGTTTCTATAGGCGTTTTGAGAGACTTTAGCACCATTGCTGCAACTCTCAATGAGCTTACAAAGAAGGATGTGCCTTTTGTTTGGGGTACCGCACGGGAAGAAGCCTTCACGGTATTGAAAGATAAGTTGACAGATGCTCCTTTACTCCAACTTCGACTTTAATAAGACTTTTGAGCTTGAATGTGATGCTAGTGGAATTGGATTAGGAGGTGTGTTATTACAAGATGGCAAACCTGTTGCATACTTTTCTGAAAAATTGAGTGGGCCTAGTTTGAACTATTCTACTTATGACAAAGAATTATATGCTCTTGTTCGGACTTTAGAGACATGGCAACATTATTTATGGCCCAAAGAATTTGTTATACATTCTGATCATGAATCTTTGAAACATATTAAAAGTCAAGCTAAACTGAATCGTAGACATGCTAAATGGGTTGAATTCATTGAGACTTTCACAATACTATTTATGGTCGCTATACTATGCTTTCACAACTTGACTTTAAAATATTTGGTTTGGAGACCATCAAAGATCAATATGTGCATGATGCTGATTTTAAAGATGTAATGCAGAATTGTAAAGAAGGAAGAACATGGAACAAGTTCGTTATTAATGATGGTTTTGTGTTCGTGCTAACAAGCTATGCATTCCTGCTAGCTCTGTTAGTCTTTTGTTGTTGCAGGAGGCGCATGGAGGAGGATTAATGGGACACTTTGGCGCAAGAAGGCGGAGGATATACTTGCTACACATTTCTTTTGGCCAAAGATGAGGCGGGATGTTGAGCGTTTTGTTGCTCGCTGCACTACATGTCAAAAAGCTAAGTCACGACTCAATCCTCATGGTTTATATATGCCTTTGCTGTGCCTAGTGTTCCTTGGGAGGATATATCTATGGACTTTGTTTTAGGTTTACCTCGAACAAAGAAGGGAGGATAGCATATTTGTTGTCGTGGATAGATTCTCGAAAATGGCACACTTTATACCATGTCATAAAAGCGATGATCTTTGTTAATGTTGCTGATTTGTTCTTTCGTGAAATTATTAAGCTTGCATGGTGTGCCAAATACTATTGTTTCAGATCGTGATACTAAATTTCTTAGCCACTTTTGGAGATGTTTATGGGCTAAGTTGGGGACTAAACTGCTTTTAGTACTACTTGTCACCCCAAACTGATGGACAAACTGAAGTAGTCAATAGAACATTGTCTACTATGCTTAGGGCTGTTTTGAAGAATAATAAGAAAATGTGGGAAGAATGCTTGCCTCATATTGAATTTGCTTATAATCGTTCATTGCATTCTACTACTAAGATGTGCCCTTTTGAAATTGTGTATGGCTTCCTACCTCGTGCACCTATTGATTTGTTGCCTCTTCCATCTTCGGAGAAGGTTAATTTTGATGCTAAAGAACGTGCTGAATTGATTTTAAAAATGCATGAGATAACTAAGGAAAACATTGAGCGTATGAATGCAAAAATTTGAACTTGCTGGAGATAAGGGTAGAAAACATGTTGTCTTTGCACCTGGAGATCTTGTTTGGTTACATTTGCGTAAGGATAGGTTTCCTAATTTGCGCAAATCAAAGCTAATGCCACGTGCTGATGGTCCATTTAAGGTGTTAGAGAAAATAAATGATAATGCATATAAACTTGAGCTGCCTGCAGATTTTGGGGTTAGTCCCACTTTTAACATTGCAGATTTGAAGCCTTATTTGGGTGAGGAATATGAGCTTCCGTCGAGGGCGACTTCATTTCAAGAAGGGAGGATGATGAGGACATCAATACCATTGTTACACCCACAGCCCCTACTGCTACATATCTTGGACCAATTACTAGAGCTCGCAAGACGCCAATTAAATTTTCAGGTACTTTCGTTTCTTGGTAATGATTCTAATGTTCATGAGAATATGATGCTGCCTAAATTGGATACATTTGTTTTGCTTACAAATGAAGGCCCTAGCTTGGAGAAGGATGGACATTGGAGCAAGAACAAGCATGGAGATAATGCCATGCGCAAGGGGAACAAACGGAGTTACAAGTTATGATTTCAGGACTTTGAAGCCACCATAATGGATGCATGAAGCCTTGGACGAAATATACAAGATGCTACTTCATAAATGTCGTCCCGAGGCTATTCTAGGTGCTGCGTCACCTTATTATTGGGCCAGGCCCATGTAATTTCGAAATACTTAAGTATAGGCTGTTTTTAGAGTCCGTATGTGTGGGGAAACAAGAGTTAGGGTTGATTTGGACCCCTCCACCAAGGGCCAGGAAATTCCCCTCTTCCTCCATATATACAGCCCTTAGGGCACCGTTTAGACCTTGGGTTTTGTTTAGATTAAAAGTTCGCCATAGCTGCAACCCGCGTGCCGTTTGTGTTCAACGACGGACAAAGGCGCCACAGAACCCCACCTTGATCAATAAAGCTTTCATCTTATATTCGCAATATCCAGATTGCAATCTCAGTTTCTTGCTTGTTCTTCGTTTGCTTGCGGAAAGCAGACCCTCGTGGTCAGAGTTGATCGTGCTCGGCGTGGTCAATAACCTCTCGGAGTTGGTTTAGCGATTGCTAAGGCACGACGTCCTCGCACGTTCGTAGTCGGATCGTCAAAGTCGACTTCCTCCAAAGCGAAAACCAACATCTCATCGAAAGACGGGACACCTTTGCCCCTATCAAGTGGATATTTTCCCCGATGAGCTACCTCCGGGTCTACCTCCTCTTCGAGGCATTGAGCATCGAATCGACCTCATCCCCGGAGCGCCTCTACCAAACAAAGCTCCATACCGAGTCAATCCCGAAGAAACCAAGGAAATTCAAAGGCAAGTACAACAACTCATCGACAACGGTCATGTACGTGAAAGCTTAAGCCCTTGTGCCGTTCCCGTTATACTTGTGCCTAAACCCGATGGAAGTTTCCGCTTGTGTTCTGATTGTAGACCTATAAATGCTATTAGCGTTTGCTATAGGCATCCCATTCCTCGCTTAGATGATATGCTTGATGAACTTAGTGGAGCCAACTTTTTCTCAAAAATTGACCTTAAAAGTGGCTATTATCAAATCCGCATACAAGAGGGTGATAAATGGAAAACTACTTTCAAAACCAAATTTGGTTTATATGAGTGGTTAGTGATGCCTATGGGTCTATCAGAAGCTCCCGGTACTTTCGTACGTCTTATGCATCATGTGCTTCGTCCTTACATTGGAGTCTTTGTTGTGGTTTACTTCGACGATATTCTTGTGTTTAGCAAAACCATGAAAGAACATCTTAATCATGTTAGGGCTGTTTTGCAAACCCTTCGGAAGGAAAGTCTTTATGCAAACATGAAAAAATGCACATTTGGTGTTGCCAAAGTGGTTTTCTTGGGTTTTGTAGTATCCTCAAAGGGTGTCCATGTTGATGAATCTATTGAAGCAATTAAAACTTGGCCCCAACCAACCAAGTTGCAACATGTTCGTAGCTTTCTTGGTCTTGCGGGTTTTTATCGTCGCTTTGTGAAAGATTTTAGCACAATTGCCGCTCCTTTGCATGCCTTGAGTAAGAAGAATACTCCCTTTGTTTGGGGAAATTTGCAATCAACCGCTTTTGATGAGCTCAAGTCTTTGCTTACTCATGCTCCGATTCTTGCTTTGCCCAATTTTGACAAAACTTTTGAGGTTCATTGTGATGCAAGTGGTACCGGAATTGGCGGAGTTTTGATGCAAGAAAAACGAGCCATTGCTTATTTTAGTGAAAAACTCTCCGGTGCTCAACTTAATTATCCCATCTATGACAAAGAATTGTATGCTTTAGTGCGTGTGCTACATGTTTGGGAACATTACCTTATACCTCATGAATTTGTCATCCATACCGATCATGAAACGCTTAAGTCCCTCAAAGGTCAAACTAAGTTGAACAAGCGTCATGCCAAATGGAGTGAATTTATTGAATCTTTCCCATATGTCATCAAGTACATTAAGGGTAAGGAAAATGTAGTTGCCGATGCACTTTCACGCATATGCATGCTTGTCACTCAACTTGAGTTGAATGTTATTGGGTTTGAGCACATCAAAGACTTGTATGCTAATGATCCATCTTTTGCTATTCCTTATGATAAGTGTTTGACGCATACTTCTTGGGAACAATATTACATCAAGGATGATTATCTTATGAGAGCTAACAAGCTATGCATTCCCGAGTCTTCTCTTCGTTTGCTCCTTTTGCAAGAGGCTCATGGAGGCGGACTCATGGGACACTTTGGACGTGACAAGACATTCGCCACGCTCTCCAACAACTACTTTTGGCCCAAGATGTTCCGCGACGTCTCACGCTTCACCAACCGGTGCTCTACATGCCGCAAAGCTAAGTCTAAAGCTCAATCCCACGGTCTTTACATGCCCCTTCCTATTCCTTATCAACCTTGGGAAGACATTAGCATGGACTTTGTACTTGGTTTGCCTAGAACTCAAAATGGAAAGGATTCCGTGTTTGTTGTTGTGGATAGATTTTCTAAGATGGCACATTCCATTCCTTGCAACAAGATAGACGATGCTTCACATATTGCAAACCTCTTTTGTAGGGAAATCTTGCGACTCCATGGAGTACCAAAGACAATCGTCTCCGATCGTGACGTCAAGTTCTTGAGTTACTTTTGGAAGACCCTATGCGCCAAGCTCGGAATCAAGCTATTGTTCTCATCCGCATACCATCATCAAACCGACGGCCAAACGGAGGTGACGAACCGCACACTATCGTCTCTACTTCGTGTCTTGATCAAGAGGAACATCAAGGAGTGGGAAGCATGTCTACCCATCGCCGAGTACGCCTACAACCGTGCAAGACATTCGACTACCGGCAAGTCCCCTTGAGGTCGTCTACGGCTTCAACCCATTGTCCCCATTGGACATTCTACCTCTTCCTCTACAAAGCGCACCAACATGGATGCGAGTGCAGGCAAGCTACATCAAGAAGATGCATGAGGATACAAGACAAACCATCGGCGCCAAGTACAATGACTAGCGACCAAGCTCAACGTCAACAAGCAACCCATGGTCTTCAACATTGGTGATCTAGTGTGGCTACACCTTCGCAAGGAACGCTTCCCCAAAGAGCGCAAGTCCAAGCTTCTTCCTAGAGCCGATGGACCTTTCAAGGTGCTATGCGCTTCTAGCGACAACGCTTACAAGATCGACCTACCTCGAGACAAGTACAATGTGAGCGACATCTTCAACGTCAAGGACCTCGCACCTTACCATGGAGATGAAGCTTTTGATCCGAGGTCGGATCTCTCCCAAGGGGGGGGGGGATGATGCGGAGCATCCCTCGCTCATCCCCATGGACGTGCCTACATCACCCTCAACGCCACTAGGACCCATGACAAGAGCCCGAGCTAAGGCTATCGAAGATAAGGTGAATTCGATCCTCTCCGAACTCCCTCTTCCTACTCACGAGACATGGCTACTACCTCATTCGGAGACTATGTGTAATCAGGTACATGGAGGTGAGCCAAGGATCAACTACTTGCGAGAGCCAAGGCGGCGAGACTCCAAGCGTATTGAAGAAGAAGAGATCTTCTGCTGAAGGCACAGAGCACGGACGTCCGGTGCCTTCCGGACGTCCGAGCGAGTCCCAGGACCGGATAGCCGGACTCCCGGACGTCGACACTTTGCCACCCGAACCAAAACTACGGACGACCGAAACCTCCGGACGTCCGACCGACGCACACCCGGACCGAATCTACGGACGAACGACAACGGGGACGTCCGGACCGTCACGAAGCTCCGGACGACCGACCCTCTCCGGACGTCCGACGCATACAGCACGACAGACTGATCCTACGGACGACGAGCCCGTCCGGACGTCCGGAACGCCCCGAGCCTCCGGACGTCTGAGCGCCTTCCGGTCGTCCAAGCGCCTATGTGTTGACTTCGTTTGGGCCGCAGCCCTTGTACCCCTTCGCCCCCTAGACTATATATACTCCTTCTTCCCCATCTTTCTAGGGTTAGCTTTGGTTTAGCTCATGTTTGTGTGAGAGCCTTGCTCATCCACTTGGTTACTTCTCCTCGAGCTCGGGACCTCTACGGAGAAGATCCCCAAGCGGATTCAAGACCCCTTCTAGGGTGGACCCCATCAAGACCTCCTCTCGGAGAAGAACGGCTACTCGTGTATCCTTACCTTTGTTGATTGTGGATCATATGTATCTCTTTGTGTTGGTGATCTAGCACTTGTGTGATTGATTCCTTGTTGGTTGAGTGATCTCTCTCGTTTCCTCCGTGTTTCCCTTTGTTCTTTCGCGTGTTCTTCGTGATTCCCGTAGGATCCACTCCAAGCGTGAAAGATCGTCCACATAGGGTTCGCCCTACATCATAACCCTAACTAGGAGGAGGTTGGAGAGTATTTATAGTTCTGAGGACGAAAGGGTACACGGGCCTCGGCCCAAGTGGTCGCACGCAGCAGGGCGGAAGTTCGAGGCTAAATTTGGAAGTTCGGGTCTTTGGAAGTTCAGGCAGGGTCCGGCCTAAGCCGAGAGTTGACGCGGATGGAGCTAGGCTGGCTTCCGGGGGCCGGAAGGTCCGGGCGGGCCGGAAGTTCCAGGGGCCGGAAGTTCCGGGCCGGGTTCCGGGCAGGTTCCGGGCTAACCAGAAAGTGGGCAGGCCCGGACTGGTCGATGTCGTCGGGGGCCGGAAGTTCCGGGCTGGCCGGAAGTTCGGGGGCCGGAAGTTCCGGGCTATCCAGAGTGTTGACACTTGTCGTTTCTTCCTCAGCTCCTGGTTCCTTGGCTTGAACGTTGTACCTGATCACGCATAGTGTCTCGGACTTAGGTAGTAGCCATGTCTCACTGGAAGGAAAAGGGAAATCGAATAGGAGTGATGTCTGATGCGGAGCATCCTATGGACATCAGCATGTCAAGAGTCCGTTCGGCGAGTGACACGTGCGACATCTACTTCACATACACAAAGGTGAATCATCTCCTTTACACGTGCTCACTTGACCCCTTCGAGAATGGTATACTACTTGACACTCCACTCGTGTGCCTGCATAGGTATTGTCGGAACACTAAGGACGACGAGGAGGAGTGCAAGCGCCAAGGAACAACTACACCATCCGCGAGGAAGCACGGAAGTGAAGACGAAGAAGACTGTGACGAAGCGGTACTACCGCCCCGTAAGCGGTACTACCGCTAACCAGCGGTACTACCGCCCCCTTGCCGCCGCCACTACCGCTCAACCCGACAAGTACTAGTGTTCAGACGATCCGGGCCGTACTACCGCTCAGCCCAAGCGGCACTACGCTTGAGCGGTACTACCGCCTTGCCCGTACTACCGCCTTGCTTGCAGCGCAGAGTCGGGCCAGAGGCCCATGTATCCCTCCTCACTTACCCCTTCGTGGACATATGCTATATAAACTCCCCACCTCCTCCTAGCTAGGGTTAGCTTAGCTTTGGATTTGCTCATATTTGGTGTGAGAGCCTTTGCTCATCCACTTGGCTACTTCTCCTTGAGATCGGGACCTCTCTGGAGAAGATCCCCAAGCGGATTCAAGACCCCTCCTAGGGTGGACCCCATCAAGACCTCCTCATGGAGAAGAACGGCTACCCTTGTATCCTACCCTTTGTTGTCCTTGAATCTTGTGCAACTCTATGTGTTTGATAATCTAGCACTTGTGTGATCGTTTTCTTGTCGGTTGAGTGATCTCTCTCGTTCTCCCGTGTTTTCCCTCGTGTTCTTCCGCTCGTTCTTCGTGTTCCTCGTGGGATTCTCTCCAAGCGTGAAAGATCGCCCACGAGGGTTCCGCCTACATCATCTATGGTATCATGAGCCACGTTGATCACGTTTTTGGAGCCCCTACCCCTCTTTTTCTAGCTTGATTTTGTTGTTTTTGTCCTAATTCCGAAAATTCCCCATAAAAATAGCCCCAATTTTTTTTTGTGATTTGTTAGTTTTGATGATGTTTTGTTGATTTTGATCCGTGGATTTGCTTGGTTTCAAGTGGATCTAGCATTCCCCCAAGTTTCCCCACCTTCCATCCACAAAATCCATCAAATTTTGCCCCGAAATCATCCATTTCCGCCCCAAAATCGCCCTATCCGGATTTGCGAAAATCCCGACCGAGCGGTACTACCGCCCTTCCAAGCGGTACTACCGCTTAGCACCTCAAGCGGTACTACCGCCCTTCCAAGCGGCACTACCGCCCCTCGAGCTCGATTTTGCGAAAAAACCCGACACGAGCGGTACTACCGCCCATTCAAGCGGTACTACCGCTTACTGGTACTACCGCCCTCCCAAGCGGTACTACCGCCCAACCCAATTCAGTTTTTTCCGTTTCACCGTTTCGCCATAACTAATTCATCCGAGTCCGATTTTGGCGTTCTTTAGCTCGTTTGAAGCTATTGACAACCCCCTTCCATAAAAATACTACTATCACCATTTGACTCCATCAAATTTTGTGAACTTTGGCATCTTTGCCTAGGGCTTCCGCCACATCCTCCGTGATAACCACCACCGACTTCCGCAACCTAACCAATTTTGTTCCCCATAGCATTAGTGGTTGCTTGAGTAGTGATTCGAGTCTCCTAAGGTGTTTTGCTACTTAGGGATGATTGCTTCTTCATCAACCACCACCACCACTTCCACATAACCTTGCCCACCATACACTTCCGACAACCCAACTTAACCCAATTGTTGATTGAGCTTTTTGAGTTGTGGCTTGTGTCTCCTAAGGTGTTTCGCTACTTAGGGACAGCAACTTCAACTCCGACACGTGTATAGCCCATCATTCCACTTCCGCATTGCGAAGTGCAAACCACCACCGCATTCGGCTACCACCATTTTGACATTTGGCGTTGAGATTTTGAGTTCGCGGTTTTCCGTTTCCTAAGGTGTTTCGGCTACTTAGGGACGCGTCTCCATCATCTTGGTATCCACATCAAGAACACCGCTACTCATCATCACCGGACGGTAACCTCCATATCATCTTGGTATCGTGGTATCCCTCCATTGTATATTCCCTTGCCATTGCATTGTTAACCCCTAGCCTTACTTTTATGTTACTTGCCTATCGAGACTAGCCATTTGAGTATTGCCGCAGCGTTACTTGTGCACATTAGTGATCATACCTTCCATTACATACCATACCATATCATATTGGTATCATATCACCCATTGTGTCTCAAGTTTGTTCCGCATATACACAATTGCTATCTTAGTTTGTGCATTGTGCAAAGTGGCCATAGAAAAAAAAAAGAAATAAAGCTTTTAAGCAAAAGAAAGAGAGCAAAGAGCTTGTAAGCAAGTGCCATAGCATCATACCATATTGCACATAAGATTGTCATATCCGATCATCTTGGATCATCTTGAGAGAAACACCGGGAACCATACATACATAGCATATTTGGGATAGAAGTTTATCCATTTTGCATCTTATAGGTTGTGCACAAGTGTCGTATCCGCCTATTGAGCAATCGTGCTAGCGTCTCTCTTGAGTTGTGCAACACGAGCGTTTTCCGTGGATTCCACATTTTGTGCTCATTCCTTGGTTGCACGACCCCATTTATCTATCCGTGTGTGTGTTTCCGTGTGCCATTCTTTGCTAGTGGTCCATTTGTTTCACTTGCAAATTTGTGAATCTCTTTCAACATTATTGACTCTTGCTAACATTTTGCATTAAATTTTGTGCCACTATCCTCACCGAGCTCCTCCATAAGCTTTACTTGTGTAGGTGTGAGAACCGACAAGATTGGTACCAATAGTGCTATTTCATTGTCCGCATTTGAGTGAACTTGATTCATTGTCAACATCGGTCAAGGTACATTGGTATAAGTTCTTCTCTTTCTCCCACTCATATTTGCTCGAGTCTTGTGATGGATAGGCAAGGCATTTCATCTCCGGTCTTCGACAACAACGACGGCGTGAACAACTACATCACCAAAGCGTCTCTCTTCGATCTACAACGACAAGTGCAAAGCACACAATCAAGATTGCGAGAGCGCATCGAGAACATCTCCATCGACATTCATCACTCCGAAGCAAGGAGAAGGGACTACTTCGATAAGAAGCTTGCCGCACATAAAGAGGAGCAAGATGCAAGGATGGAGGAGATTCGGGCCTTGATCAAGTCTTCTTCCCCTTCGTCATCTTCAAGGCGGCGACGTTCAAGCCACAAGTCTTCGGAGCGCCCAAGCGATGCAAGCGCAAGTCGTCCACATCTCCATGGAGACCACCATCACATTCGTGATCAACATCGTCATGAAGGGCAAGTCACCTCCAAGCATCATGTGCATGACGACGACGAACGCCAAGGAGCTCAAGCACGACAACGACATCATCATCATGAAGATGCTCCACAAGCGCAAATGCACAAGTCCCAACAAGCCCTACTTCACGCCAAGTCGAAGCTTCATACGCACAAGAGAAGACCGCGAGACGACCACCACCAAGACGGCGCTACGGCTACATCAACCACTTTGGCATCTTCGCCAAGTGTTCTCAAGGCATCTTCGCCTTTGGACGTACGGTATCTTCGCCTACTTCCCACGTGTACGCCTACATCGACTTCATCAAGTCCAAGGCGACCACCCTCGAAGCGAGGCGACACTTCCATCTTTGAAGCCCTCAAGGAAGATGGCCGAGCATGGGAAACTCCCTTCGGTCATGGAGACGAGCTATGAGGTGCCACATCATATGGGCCTCCAACACCAAGGCGGTGACAAGACGGTCGAGCAAGGGCTATCCCTTCGACCACGGCGACGAGCGAACCTCTTCAACAACATGA
>JAHIAM010003772.1:0-37033 GCA_021605205.1 Aegilops longissima
CCTAGCCCCTCTCGCTCCCCCTCTCTCCACCCCCGTGCCCCCCCCTCGTCCCGATCAATCGGGATCAGGTCGATCGCCAGAACCCGCCCTCCCCGGCGACCCCTCCCCCCGCCGCGTTCCCCCCGGCCCCGCCGCCTCGCTCCCTCATCCTCACGCCCGGGCAGGTCATTCTCCGGCGCCCCCCACAGCGGCAGCGGGACCTGGCGCCAGCATCTCCTGTCGCCAGTTCCAATGGTGGCCGCGCCTCGCTCTCCCGGCTCCCATGCGGGCCCCCAGGCTCCACCAAGCCAGCGCCGAGGACCTGCGACCCCTGGTGAGCCTCGACCTCCTCTCTCCCTTCCTCGTCGGCGTTCGGCTCGGCCCGCCCCTTCCCTTGGCAGCGCCCCTCGGCTCTCGGTCCCCTGACCCCCCCCGTGAGCTCCGTGCGCCCCCCCCGTTCCTCTCTGCCCGGGCGGATCCGGCGTAGCTCGTCGGCCAGCGCCCCATGCACGCGCCTCCTCTTCCCCTTCCTTCTCCTCCGTCAGGCGTTCTCGTCGGCGTGCGTGTCAGGCCCGACCCCGCGCTCCTCAGTCCCCCCCTTCCTCCCGAGCAGCAGCCTCTTGCCGAACCCCTTTGCCTCCAAAATCCCCCCTCCTTGGCGTGGCTCGCCGCTTGTTACCGTGTGCAACAACCACCTCGGCCAGCCCAGCGACCGGGCATTTGGGCGCCCGGTCGTCAGGCGGCGCCCACCCCCATGACGCCGCGCACCGTTGGAACCACGTGCCTGACTAGGGGCCCCCCCCCAAGCGTAAAATAAATGTTTTATTTTAAGCAGAATCAAAAATGATTTAAAATGGATTAAAAGTAATTAAAATAATTAACTAATTAATTAATTAATTAATTAATTGGGTAATTAATTAAACTAATTAATTTTGGATTAGTTAAACCTAATCATTAGTTAAATTAATTGGGTAATTAATTAAACTAATTAATTTTGGATTAATCACTAATTATTAATTAACAATTAACCTAATTAACTAGGTTGATTAACTTCGATTAGGTTAATTAAGCAATTAGTGTATGACATGTGGGCCCCACTGGCGGGGGTTGACTTAAATCAACCTGTTGTTGGTAATGAGCGTCGGCATGACCTCATCTTGATGTCATAAATACTTTTCGAAATTAATTAATTAATTAATTAAAATTCCAGAAATTAATAAAACCTTTTATAAATCATAACTTTTAATCCGTGTCAGGGATTAAAATAATTTCAACATGAAAGTTGCTCGGCGAGCGGCGAGGCGATTCGGATCGCGTCCGTTCGTCCACGCTGCGTCTCTAACCTGTCGAACCTGCACAAACTTTCTCCTCGGTTCATCACGTGTCGCGGGCGTCCGGAGCAGGATAAATTCCGGATACTTTCCCCCTAAACGGTACCCCTCTTACCACGTTAGAGACGCGCTAGCATAAACTTCTTGGCATGTCATGCATCGTTATGCATACATTATCGTGTATTCATTGTTTCTTCCCCTCTTCTCTTGGTGAACTACGAGGCCCGTATTTGCGGTTTGGCGGTTCGACTCTGATCTTGTGATCACTCTCTCTTTGCTGAGCAACGAGGAAAGCCCCTTTTGATCATCCCGATATCGCCCATTCCATTCTCTTATTGCTTGCACTAGATTTTACTCTGTTATTGTTGCTCCTATTACATTGCATAGCTGTTTATTGTAACCTGCTATTGTTACCTACACCTTATCCTAAACGCTTAGTATAGGTTGGTTAGTGGCCCATGTGACCCCACCTTGTCCTTGTTGCCCTGCTTCATCATTGAAGACCCGATCAGCGGGATCGAAGACCCGGACCGACACGCACATCACTTCCCTTAGTTGCTCGACACTACTAGGTTACTACTCGAGTCTGGGGTGAAACCTCTGCTGACGCCGATATTAACCACTGAGTATAGTTATCCGGTTGTGGTCACGGGTGATCTCCTCTTTAACCACTTCGATCGACTCGTGGTGCAACCCCTCAAGTGTGGACCTCGGTGAATCCTCTTATGTTCACCTTGGCGACTACATTGAGTGGAATACACAGGGGTGATTCCTCGTGTTTTCCCCTTGATGTTTGGACTCACGGTTGCTTGGACTATTACCCTTATTGCTTGGAAAGCCAGTGCGACCACGGGGTACCAGCGCGTGTAGTGCAGTGATGTGGAGGCGGGTTGACCTGGATGGTGCCGAGATACTTACGAGGCGTGGCCGGGCATTCTAGCCCTTGCCACAAGTCCTCGAGGCAGAACAGCGAGGTCACATCTTCGTGAGTTACGCTTGTTACCGGCGTTCCTAATCCACTACGATTTGGATATTTGATCCGAGGGCCTCGGCTGATAGCACTAACCATCCGTGGGCTAAGTATGGGCGTTCTGCGTCGTATACATCAGCCGAAGCTTATTAGGCGTCGGCGTCCCGGGCCGCGCGGATTGGGCTGGGCGCTGTTAGGCTAGATGCGCTTCGGCCGCCCTATAGCGTCTTGAGGGAGTTCAGGGAGATGGCCCATGACCCACAGGGGCATAGGTTTAGTCGGCGTCTTGGCCTCTCTATTAAGCCTAGGTCGGGTTGCGGCGTATTGTTTGGCCGAGGCGGGCATGACCACTGGAAAGTGTGTCGGCGGAGTTAAGCGGCGTGGTGGGTAAGTTGGTGCACCCCTGCGGTGAAAGAAAACATCTGTCGATAGCACTGTCCTCTGATAGCGGACACTTGGAGTTGTATCGATCGATACAACTAGAACTGATTACTTGAGATGAGACATGGATATGAGCTTTGGATTGTGATAATAAGCTGGATAGTATGGCTCAGGATTTCTTTCTCGCGAGGTCGAGAAAGGATCTCGGCGAGTTGATAACACTCTGCTACTTTAAGTTATGTTACTCTACTCCCTCTTGTTTGCTGCAAGATGGTGGTTTCGGAAGATGCTAGTCTTCGATAGGACTAGAGTCTTCTCTCTATTACGGCATTCTGAGTTCAGTCCTTGATATGGCCTTTACATATATCCTTGCATATGTAGTGTAGCTCCTTGCTTGCGAGTACTTTGGATGAGTACTCACGGTTGCCTTGTTCCCCTTTTCCCTATCTCTACTCGATTGCTGCAATCAGACGATGGGGCCGGGATCGAGCGCCCCGACCTCGGCGACTACTACTCGGGCGCCTACTACTCGTGCAGCCCCGGCGGCGACCGGGAGTGACCTAGGAGGATCGAGGGGAGGCCTGTCCTCTTCGATCTGTATCCCGGTTTGTGCTAGCCATCTTATGGCACCTTGTTTAACTTATATACGTACTCGAGATATTGTTGCTTCCGTGACTTCGTCTATGATCGAGCACTTGTATTCGAGCCCTCGTGGCCCCTGGCTTGTATTATGATGCTTGTATGACTTATTTTATTTGTAGAGTTGTGTTGTGATATCTTCCGTGAGTCCTTGATCTTGATCGTACACATTTGCGTGCATGATTAGTGTACGATTGAATCGGCGTCTGAGATTAATATCGAGCCATTTGCTGTAGAATCCCCTTCCACACTCCTTGGCGAAGTCGAGTCTAGACATTGCAAAACTTTTACTAACTTGGCTGTGTGCCTTACGGGCCCCACGTGCGCCATCGGGTGGTACTAGGATCTTTTACTCCTCGACCTTTACTGCAGGGCTCTGAACTCTCTTCTACTCGGGTTAAGCGATTTTACTAACTATCACTAGGATCCGTGACCGCATTCACCCGAAGATGGATATAGCCTTAGTTGTTTTGGAATTGTATTTGAGCAATTTCCACCTGTCATTGACTCCTTTGAAGCGTCTTTGTTTCGAGATGGAACCCACGAGGCAGGTCGTGCGCCACCGACGGCCATTGGTGCCTCGGGATCACTGCGGTGCTAGCCGAGATGATGACCTATCGGGTTATCGGCGGCACCCAGTACACCGTCTATGAGGAGTACCGGGACTACAACCCGAGGCGATGCAGCGCCATCGTCCACCTCTACTCTCGGGGTATGAGTCCACTCTTGTCTGCACACCGCACATGGTGTTGGAGTGACCATCGATATGGCCGTCACGATGCTGCTTATGCTTTGCGACGCGTCTTCGTGCGAGTATCGAGAGTTGGACACCTCCCCTTGAGGCACATTGCTATCGCGTCGATGTTGGTGAGGAGGTTACTACTGCTGCTGCCTACACCCTTTGTCGCGAGAGCCTTTCCACCATCGAACTTTGTTACGCATCGCGATAGGCTGGATCGAGCTAACCGAGCTCTTCGCCACGAGTTGTACATCACCCGTCGGCACCTCTCCCGTGCCCACGGCTGATGCACCCCTTTGTCCGTTCAGGGAGCTGCGCGTTCTGCGATCTACCCGCCCGGGACCGTGATGCCCGGGGGTTGGTTGGCGGGCGTGGGAGGCTACTCTCCCGCTTGGTCCTTTCACGCCACACGGGCGTCGGATTCAGCACCGAGTATCCGCGGCCCTCGGTCAGCGGCGTGGAGGACTATCCTGCCGCACTACCAGACTTTGGGCTCAGCTACCTCCAGCGATACCGCGTGGGATTGATGTAGACTTGCTTGTTAGCATTTGATGTATTCGCCGCGAGCACTGCGTGCGCCTATGATGTAGTAGTCTATGTCTTTGGACTCTATGTATCGAACTCTATGCATGATTCCTTTTGTAAGATATGCCAACTACTATGTAGTTTCCATCATGCTGCTTTCATTATCGTGTTTCATCATGAATGATTCTTGTCTCTTGCTTATCTTCTCAAATGCTGAACTACCCTGTTATTTAATAGCGGGATGGTTAGGCCAGCGGAGTGCGTGGTCGTGGTGACAACCTTCCACCACCGCTTTGAGTACATGGCTGGTATGATCCAACAGCTCGAGATGAATCGCGAGTTCATGGAGAACATGATGGCTCGATTCCTCGCCCCAATATGAACCGGCACCCAAGCGGGACAACTCTGCGGGAATTCATCGCTGAACCCCGGCGTGTACGCAGCTCAACTCAGCCTTTGGATGCGATGGTGGCTCCGTGACATCACCTATGAGATGGAGTACGCTAATGTACCCCTGCCAGCTATGTCACCTTTGCTTCCTTCTTCTGAAGGGACCCGCAGCTCAATGGTGGGACAGCCACCGTCGAACTCTGCCGGTTGGGACACTCATCACTGGCGGACTTCGAGCTGCCTTCGCGCCGCTTCATTCCTCAAGGGTCATGGACGGAAGAAGCGTGAGTTCATAACCTCACCCAAGGCAACAAGGCTGTTGAAGCCTATCGTGAGAGTTCTTGGACTTGTCTCGCTATCTTGAAGAGGATATTGCAAGCGATGCCTTGAGACAAGAGAAGTTCGTGGCGGACTTCAAGGCGACATCAAGCTTCGCACTTCTAGTGCGACTTTGCTGATTCGCCACCTTGGTGAACAAAGCTATCAATGTCGGAAACTAGTGCGGGAATACGAGCTCTAACGAGCGCCAACCGTGACACGGCTCATCTTGAACCCGTCCTCATGAAGCGCAAGATATGGATTCCCAATAGCATGTACCAGCCCAATGCATACGCTTGACGAGAACTATGCTACACCTCGTGCGCCTACAACTAAGCGGCAGAAGCTTCCAGCTCCGCCACCCCATGCTCTGTTCCCTCCCAATAATGGCTTATGCTTGGTGCGGACAGCGAGGGCACCGTGCTAGAAATGCAACGAGAACCGAAACAGGTGGCCCTTCGGCAGCTGGCCGTGGAAACACCGAACCGCAACAACCTTTGGCAAGTCTTATGGGAAGCTCGGGCCAACCACGTTGAGCTGAGCGAAGCTCGGGACCAGCTGCTCTTGTGATGGGTACACTTCTCGTAAATTCAGTACACGCATCTGTTTTATTCGATTCGGGAGCATCACATTCATTCATGTGCGAAGATTTTGCATTCATGCATGGCCTTAAGCGAAACATGAATGCTTCACTAATAGTACACACCCAGCGGGCCAATGTCGGACTTCCATGATTTGCTTGAGCGTCCCGTTGAAATCGAAGGAATGGAATTCCTTGTCTCTCCTATCGTGCTAAAGTCTTGTAGCATTGACCTCATTTTGGGGATGGATTGGTTGAAAGCGCATCTGGCGACAATCGTTTGCGCCACTAAGACCAATCCATCTGCTGCACCTTACGATGAAATGCGTAGCTACAATGCTAAATGCGGTTCAAAATGCGAGGCAAGGCTCTATGCATTGAATGCATTGAGCGCGCACCCTCGAGGAATTGAAAACATTCACTGTCGTTTGCGATTTCCAAGGCGTCTTTCTGAAGAACTTCGAGGATTCCCCCTGCTAGGGAAGTGTCGAATTCGTCATCGACTTGAAACGAGGCACCACTCCTATAGCCAAGCGTCCCTACAAGATGCCGCGCGCAGAACTCCTTGAGCTAAAGGAGAAATCGACAAATCTCTTCAAAGTGGTTTCATCCGCCCAAGTTGCTCTCCTTGGGAGCACCTTCTCTCTTTGTCAAGAAGAAGGATGGGACAAACCGATTGGTTCAAGACTACCGTCCTATAAATCAAGCTACCATTCAGAATAAGTATCCTCTTCCTCGGATCAATGATCTTTATGATCAAGCGGCTGGTTAAATCGGTGTTCTCGAAACTTCGACTTGAGGTTGGGTTACCACCAGATCCGTGTTCGTGAGGAGGATATCCCCAAGACCGCATTTGTGACTCGTTATGGTTCATACAGTACACCGTCATGTCTTCGGCAACCAATGCTCCAGCCACCTTCTCTGTGCGATGAACTATATATTCATGGATTACCTCGACAAGTTAAGTGCGTGGTTTATCTGGATGATATCTGATCTATTCAAGAATGAAGAAGAACATCTTTGAACATCTTAGTCTTGTCTTTGGAAAAGCTACGAGAGCATCAACTCTATGCCAAGTTCTCCAAATGTGAATTACGGCTTCCGAAGTAACCTATCTTGGGCATGTCATTTCTAAGGATGGTATTGCCGTCAACCTGAGCGAGTTCAGGCTATTCTCGATTGGACTCCCCGAAGAGCGTTAAGCAAGTCGAAGTTTTCGGTCTGCTTGACTATTGCCGTCGATTAAGTGAGAACTTCTCCAAGATTGCCAGACCTCGACTAATCTATTGCATAAAGGCGTCAAGTTCAATGGGCGAGATAAGTGTCGGGAAAGTTTCCGGGAACTCAAAGACAAGCGACAACTGCCCGATGCTAGCTCCTCCGATACTAAGAAGGACTTCGTCATTCTTGCGGCGCTTCCGTCAAGAGATTAGGCGGTGTCCTAATGCAGAGCGCAAAGTGGTTGCTTATGCCTCTCGGCGATTCGCCCTCACGAGGAGAACTACCCAGTTCACGACCTCGAACTTGCTGCTGTCATTCATGCGCTAAAGCGATGGCGACATTACCTTCTCGTGTCGTTGCGAGATCTACTTGACCACCAAAGTCTGAAGTGTCTGTTTACTCAGCCCAGACCTGAACCTCCGTCGGAGAGATGGATGGAGGCTGATTGCGAACTTTGATTTGGGAATTTCCTACCGCCGAGCAAGGCTAATGTGATGGCTGATGCCTTGAGCGCAAGTCTTCTGCAACCACCTTGAGTTCACAAAGTTCAGCCCTCACTTGTTGAAGAATTCAGCAATTTGAACCTCCATATTGTTCCTCAAGATTTTTTCGCTCCCCCTCCTCCGGAGTTCATAAGATGAATCTCCGTGTTGTTCCCCGAGGATCCCTCTTTACCTGGCTGTTGAACCCGATCTCTTGGGCACCATAAAGACAATGCAGGGATCGACTCACGGGTCTACAAGCTTAAACAAGAAGTCGGGAAAGAAATCCCTCATCCTTCACTATTCTTGATGATGGCGCCTTGTGCTTCAAAGGCCGCCTAGTGGTACCTTGCAAGCAGGACAACCTGGATATGACTCGAGAAGGTTATGCAAGAAGCTCATGATCGCCTCTATGTATCCACCACTGGCGGTACCAAGATGTATCAAGACATTAAGTCGAGAGATTACGGTGGTCTAATATGAAGCGGGACATTGCTCGCTATGTTTACGAGTGTGGCGTTTGCCGTCGTATCAAGCGGAACATCAAAGGCCTCTTTGGAACTCTGCAGCCTATCTCTATTCCCGAATGGAAATGGGACCATGTTGAAATGGACTTCGTCCTTGGTTTTCCCAAATCGCGAAAGGTAATGATGCTATTCTTGTCGTCATTGACGGCTTTCTAAAGTTGCACATTTTACGGCGGTCAAAAGCGATCTTTGCTAGCCACTTGCAGCGCTCTATATGTCGAATTGTTTCACTTCACGGTATTCCTTTGGTTATCGATTCGGACCGTGGCAGCTTATTCACTTCAAGATTACGGGCAAGTTTTCAAAAGCTATGGGGACTCATTTATCTTTCGATCTGCTTTTCATCCATGATCTCAAGGGCAAGTTGAGCGTGTCAGCCAAATTCTCGAAGACATGCTTGAGCTTGTGTAAATCTCATTCGGCAGAAATGGGAGAATCTCTCCGTATCTGAGTTCTCTTATAATAATAGCTTTCAAGCTAGTGCGAAGATGGCCCCCTTGAAGTGTTATATGGGCCGAAAGTGCGAACCCCTCGAACTGAGTCGAAGCGGGGAGCGTCCACTCTTGGTCCGGATATTATCCAACATGCGAAGAACAAGTCCGCATTATTCGCGAGAATCTCAAGACTGCTCGATCGCGTCAAAAGTAATTATGACCGTCATCACAAGGACATGGTCTATCAACTTTGGAGAAAAGGCCTATCTTCGCGTTACACCAATGAAGGGTGCTCACGCTTGGAATCAAGGGCAAGCTAGCTCCTCGCTATATTGGCCCTTTCACTGTCTGGAAAGGCGTGGAAAAGTGGCTTATCAGCTGGAGCTTCCGCCGAACCTTTCTCGGGTTCACGATGTGTTCCCGTGTCCCAACTCCGTCGCTGCTTCAAGGACCCAATCCGGCGATGGACCATGAAGTGCTTTCAATTGCAGCAGGACCTCTCCTATAAAGAGCATCCGGTCCGCATTCTCGACCAAGCTGAGCGCCGCTGCGTCGGAAAGCGATCAAATTCCTCAAAGTCCGATGGTGAATCACTCTGAAGATGAAGCCACACAGGAGCGAGGATCGTCTGAGATGAATATCCGCCCTCTTTCCTTCTACCTCCTAAATCTCGGGGCGAGATTTCTTGTAATCAGAGGAGATTTATAGCCGGATCCCGGTTACATTATTTAAACAAATCGTTGTTTTGAACTGTTTAAAAAAAAAAAAAAAAAAAAAAATGAAGGTGGGAGGATAAAACCCCAACCGGCCCACCAACCCCCCTCCCCCCCTCCCCGTGGCCCATCTCCTTCCCCCCTTTGGGGGCCCCATGGGCCACCAGGCCAGTAGGGGCAATCCACCTCTCCCTTATCCCACCCGAGGGAAACCCTAGCCCTCTCGCTCCCCTCTCTCCACCCCACGTCGCCCCACCCCCTCGTCCCGATCCAATGGGATCGGGTCCAGGCTCACGAACCCGCCCTCCCGCCCAGCGACCCCCCCCCTCGCGCGTTTCCCCGGCGGCCCCGCCGCCTCGCTCCTCCCTCATCCTCACGCTTGGGCAGGCCAGCCCCTCTCATGCCCCCCCCGAGGCGGTAGGACCTCGGCGCCAGCGCCACCCGTCGCCCCCTCGCAGGCGCCGCCTCCTCCCTCCCGCCGGCCTGCCCAGGCCTCCACCAAGCCAGCGCCCGAGACCACCAACCCCCGTGAGCCTCGACCTCCTCTCTCCCCTTCCTCGTCGGCGTTCGGCTCGGCCGCGCCGCCTGTGGCAGCCCCCCTCCCCCTCGGTCCCCTCAGACCCCCCGTGAGCTCCAAGCCGCCCCCCCCCCCCGTTCCCCTCTCGCCCGGGCGGATCCGGCCCGTGGCCTCGTCGGCCAGCGCCCCAGCCCGCGCCTCCTCTTCCCCTTCCTTCTCCTCCCGTGGCGTTCTCGTCGGCCGTGCGTGTCAAGCCCCGACCCCCAGCGCTCCCCATCCCCCTTCCTCCCGGCCTCGGCGGCCGAACGCCGAACCCTTTTGCCCTCCCGTCCCCCTCACTTGGCGTGGCTAGCGTGCCCGTGGCGTGTGTGGCAGCAACCACCTCGGCCGCCCAGCGCCCAACCCGCCGACCGGGTCGGCGCCCGATGAAGGCGCCGCCCCTCCCAGCGACCTTGCCCGTTGAGGCCACGTGCCCTGACTAGGGGCCCCACCCCAAAGCGTAAAATAAATGTTTTATTTTAAGCAGAATCAAAAAATGATTTAAAATGGATTAAAAGTAATTAAAATAATTAACTAATTAATTAATTAATTAATTAATTGGATAATTAATTAAACTAATTAATTACGGATTAGTTAAACCTAATCATTAGCTAATTAATTGGGTAATTAATTAAACTAATTAATCTGGATTAATTAATGCTAATCATTAGTTAACAATTAACTAAGTTTAATTAATCGATTAGGTTAATTAAGTTATTAGTGTATGACATGTGGGACCCACTGGCGGGGTTGACTTAGTCAACCTGTTGGTGATAACGTCGGCATGACCTCATCTTGATGTCATAAATAATTTTCGAAATTAATTAATTAATTAATTAAAATTCAGAAATTAATAAAACCTTTTATAAATCATAACTTTTAATCCGTGGCGGATTAAAATAATTTCAACATGAAAGTTGCTCGAGCAGCGAGGCGATTCGGATCGCGATCCGTTCGTCCACGCCCGTCTCTAACCTACTCGAACCTGCAAACTTTCTCCTCCGGTTCATCATCGGCGGGCGTCCGGGCAGGATAAATTCCGGATACTTTCCCCTAAACGGTACCCCTCTTACCACGTTAGAACACGCCTAGCAGCGCTTCTTGGCATGTCATGCATCGTTATGCATCTGTTATCGTGTATTCATTGTTTCTTCCCCTCTTCTCTTGATGAACTACGAGGCGGCAGCTGCGGTGGCGGTTCGACTCTGATCTTGTGATCACTCTCTCTTGCGAGCAACCGGGCAAGCCCCCTTTTGATCATCCCGATATCGCCCATTCCATTCTCTTATTGCTTGCACTAGATTTTGCTCTTTGTTATTGTTGCTCCTATTACATTGCATAGCTTTGTTTATTGTAACTTTGCTATTGTTACCTACACCTTATCCTAAACTGCTTAGTATAGGTTGGTTAGTGGCCCATCGGTGACCCCCACCTTGTCCTTGTTGCCTGCTTCATCATTGAAGACCGATCAGCGGGATCGAAGACCAGGCCCGACACGCACATCACTTCCCTTAGTTGCTCGACACTACTAGGTTACTATCAGTCTGGGGTGAAACCTCTGCAGCGCCGATATTAACCTGTAGTATAGTTATCGGTTGTGGTCACCGAGGGTGATCTCCTCTTTAACCACTTCGATCGACTACGTCGTGCAACCCCTCAAGTGTGGACCTCGGTGAATCCTCTTATGTTCACCTTGGCGACTACATTGAGTGGAATACACGGGGTGATTCCTCGTGTTTTCCCTTGATGTTTGGACTCACGGTTACTTGGATTACCCTTGTTACTTGGAAAGGCAGGTGCGACCACGAGGGTACCAGCGGCGTGTAATTGCAGTGATGTGGAGGCGGGTTGACACTGGAGGTGCCGCGAGATACTTACGAGGCGTGGCGGGCATTCTAGCCCTTGCCACAAGTCCTCGAGGCAGAACAGCGGGGTCACATCTTCGTGAGTTACGCTTGTTACGCGTTCCTAATCCACTCACGATTTGGATATTTGATCAGAGGGCCTCGGCTGATAGCACTAACCATCCGTGGGCTAAGTATGGGCGTTCTGCGTCGTATACATCACCGAAGCTTATTAGGCGTCGGCGTCGGGCGGCCTAGCGCGGATTGGGCTGGAGCGCTGTTAGGCTAGATGCGCTTCCGGCCGCCCTACATAGCGTCTGAGGAGTTCGGGGAGATGGCCCATGACCCACAGGGGCATAGGTTTAGTCGGCGTGCTGGCCTCTCTATTAAGCCTAGGTCGGGTTGCGGTATTGTTTGACGAGGCGGGCATGACCACAGAAAGTGTGTCGGCGGAGTTAAGCGGCGTGGTGGGTAAGTTGGTGCACCCTGCGGTGAAAAACATCTGTCGATAGCCTGTCCTCTGATAGCGGACACTTGGAGTTGTATCGATCGATACAACTAGAACTGGTTACTTGAGATGAGACATGGATATGAGCTTTGGATTGTGATAATAAGCTGGATAGTATGGCTGGGATTTCTTTCTCGCGAGAAGTCGAGAAAGGATCTACGGCGAGTTGATAACCTCTGCTACTTTAAGTTATGTTACTCTACTCCCTCTTGTTTGCTGCAAGATGGTGGTTTCGGAAGATGCTAGTCTTCGATAGGACTAGGTCTTCTCTCTATTACGGCATTCTGATTCAGTCCTTGATATGGCCTTTACACATATATCCTTGCATATGTAGTGTAGCTCCTTGCTTGAGTACTTTGGATGAGTACTCACGGTTGCCTTGTTTCCCCTTTTCCCTATCTCTACTCGATTGCTGCAATCGAGACGATGGGGCCGGGATCGAGCGCCCCGACTCGGCGACTACTACTCGGGCGCCTACTACTACGTGCAGCCCGGCGGCGACCGGAGTGACCTAGGAGGATCCCGAGGCGGAGGCCTGTCCTCTTCGTCTGTATCCCGGTTTGTGCTAGCCATCTTATGGCACCTTGTTTAACTTATATACGTACTCGGATATTGTTGCTTCCGCTGACTCGTCTATGATCGAGCACTTGTATTCGAGCCCTCGTGGCCCTGGCTTGTATTATGATGCTTGTATGACTTATTTTATTTGTAGAGTTGTGTTGTGATATCTTCCGTGAGTCCTTGATCTTGATCGTACACATTTGCGTGCATGATTAGTGTCTGATTGAATCGGCGTCACATTACCAGGGGCTTCTTTTGGTCCATAAAAAATAGTCAAAACTTGACACGTCAATTGGACTCAGTTTGGTATTCCTTTTCTGTAAAACTCAAAAACAAGGACAAACAGAAACTGGCACTGGGCTCTAGGTTAATAGGTTAGTCCCAAAATCATATAAAATAGCATATAAATGCATATAAAACATCTAAGATGGATAATATAGTAGCATGAATACTTTATAAATTATAGATACGTTGGAGACATATCGGGGCTTCGTGATGAACTTGTAATATGCAAGGGATGGAAAAGACAATTCTCGATCTCTTGGCGATGCTAAAGGCTGCGGAGGTAGAAATCAGAAGGAGCATCAAGTGTTGATGGTTAGCAAGACCACTAGTTTCAAGAAAAGGGCAAAGGGAAGAAGGGAACTTCAAGAAGAGCGGCAAGCAAGTTGCTACTCCGGGAAGAAGCCCAAATGCGGACCTAAGCACAAAGCAGTGCTTCTCTGCAAAGGGCTGGTCACGAAGCGAGAACTGCCCCAAGTATTTGGCGGATAAGAAGGATGGCAAAGTGAAAGGTATATTTGATACATGGTATTGATGTGTACCTTACTAATGCTAAGTAGTAAGCGCTGGTTATTTGATCTTTGATTACATTGCTCATATTTGCAACTTCGAAGCAGGGACTACAATTAAGCGAAGATTGGCTAAGGGCGAGGTGGCGGCAGCGTGGGAATTGGTTCCAAATTCGATGTGTTAAGCTGTCGACGCTACCCTACATCTACATACGGATTAGTTTAGACCTGAATAATTGTTATTTGGTGCGGCGTTGAGCATGAACATTATATCTAGATCTTGTTTGATGTGAGATGGTTATTCATTTAAATCATAGAATAATGGTTGTTCTATTTATATGAGTAATATCTTTTATGGTCATGCACCCTTGATGAGTGGTCTATTTTTGTTGAATTCGATCATAGTGATACACATATTCATAATATTGAAGCCAAAATATGCAAAGTTAATAATGATAGTGCAACTTATTTGTGCCTTGCCGTTTAGGACATATTGGTATAAAGCGCATGAAGAAACTCCATCTTTGTTGGGCTTTTGGAATAACTTGATTATGAATCATTTGATGCTGCGAACCATACCTCATGGGCAAGATGATTAAGATTTAGTTCTCCGGAACAATGGGCGAAACAATGACTTATTGGAAATAATACATCTTGATGTATGCGGTCCGATGAGTGTTGAGGCTAAATGGCGAATATCGTTATTTTCGACCTTCATAGATGATTTGAGCGGATATGGGTATACCTACTTGATGAAACATAAGTCTAAAACATTTCAAAAGTTCAAAAGAATTTCAGAGTGAAGTGGAAAATCATCGTAACAAGAAAATAAAGTTTCTACAATCTAATCGTGGAGGTGAATATTTGAGTTATGAGTTTGGTCTTCATTTGAAACAATGTGGAATAGTTTACGCAACCAGGCCACCTAGAACACCACAGTGTAATGGTGTGTCGAACATCGTAACCGTACTTTATTAGATATGGTGCAATCTATGATGTCTCTTCTTGATTTACGCTATCATTACAGGGTTATGCTTTGAACGCGTCGCATTCACGTTAAATAGGGCACCATCTAAATCTGTTGAGGCGACACCATATGAACTATGGTTTGGCAAGAAACCTAAGATGTCGTTTCTTAAAGTTTGGGGCTGCGATGCTTATGTGAAAAAGCTTCAACCTGATAGCTCGAGCCCAAATCGAATGCATCTTCATAGGATACCCAAAGGAGACTGTTGGGTACACCTTCTATCACAGACTCAAAGGCAAGATTTTTCGTTTCTAAGAATGGATCCTTTCTAGAGAAGGTTTCTCTCGAAAGAAGTGAGTGGGAGGAAAGTAGAACTTGAAGAGGTAATTGTTCCTCTCGAATTGGAAAGTAGTTCATCACAGAAATCAGTTCTAGTGATGCCTACACCAATTAGTGAGGAAGTTAATGATGATGATCATGAAACTTCAGATCAAGTTGCTACCGAGCCTCGTAGGTCAACCAGGGTATGTTCCGCACCAGAGTGGTACGGTAATCCTCGTCTGGATGTCATGTTACTAGACCATGATGAACCTACTAACTATGAGGAAGCGATGATGAACCAAGATTCCACGAAATGGCTTGAGGCCATGAAATCTGAGATGGGATCCATGTATGAGAACAAAGCATGGACTTTGGTTGACTTGCCCGATGATCGGCAAGCCATAGAGAATAAAGAAGAAGACTGCCGCTGATGGTAATGTTACTATCTACAAAGCTCGACTTGTTGCGAAAAGGTTTCGACAAGTTCAAGGAGTTGACTATGATGAGACCTTCTCACCCATAGCGATGCTTAAGTCTGTCGAATCATGTTAGCAATTGCGCATTTGATGATTATGAAATTTGGCAAATGGATGTCAAAATGGCATTTCTTAATGGATTTCTTAAAGAAGAGTTGTATATGATGCAACAGAAGGTTTTGTTGATCCTAAAGGTGCTAACAAAGTGTACAAGCTGCAGCAATCCATTTATGGACTGGTGCAAGCCTTTCGGAGTTGGAATATACGTTTTGATAATGTGATCAAAGCATATGGTTTTATCTGAGACTTTTGGAAGAAGCTGTATTTACAAAAAAGTGAGTGGGAGCTCTGTAGCGTTTCTAATATCATATGTGGATGACATATTGTTGATTGGAAATGTTATAGAATTTCTGGATAGCATAAAAGGATACTTGAATAAAAAAATTTCAATGAGAGACCTCGGTGAAGCTGCTATATATTGGGCATCAAGATCTATAGAGATAGATCGAGGGCTTAATTGGACTTCCACAAAGCACATACCTTGATAAAGTTTTCAAGAAGTTCAAAATGGATCGATCAAAGAAAGGTGAAGTTGAGTCAAACTCAATGCCCGGCCCTTGAGAAGATAGAGAGAAAATGAAAGTCATTCCCTATGTCTCAGCCATAGGTTCTATCATGTATGCAATGATGTGTACGGACCTGATGTGTGCCGTGCTATAAGTTTAGCGAGGAGGTACCATAGTAATCGAGAGTGGATCACTAGACAGCGGTCAAGAACATCTGAAATACACGAAAAGGACTAAGGATATGTTTCTCATTTATGGAGATGACAAAGAGCTTGTAAGTAAATAGTTACGTCGATGCAAGCTTTGGCTGATCCGGATGACTCTTACTCACAAACGGATACATATGTATATTGAATGGTGGAGCTGTCGGTTGGTGCAGTTCAAGCGGGGCCCGATAAGCGGGATCTCGTGTGAAGCTGAGTACATAGCTGCTTTGAAGCAGCAAATGAAGGAGTCTGGATGAAGGTTCATATCCGATCTAGGTGTAATACCCTCTTGCATCGGGTCAAATGAAAATCTTTTGTGACAATCTTTGGAGCAATTGCCTTGGCGAAGAATCCAGATTTCACAAGAGAACCAAACACATCAGAGACACTTCAATTCCATCTGCGATCAAGTCAAGAAGGGACCCGTTGACTAAGCCTCTTCCATGAGCAAAACATGATCAGCACCAAGACTCCATGGGTGTTAGAATCATTACTATGTAATCTAGATTATTGACTCTAGTGCAAGTGGGAGACTGAAGGAAATATTCCTAGAGGCAATAATAAAGTTGTTATTTATATTTCCTTATATCATGATAAATATTTATTATTCATGCTAGAATTGTATTAGCTGGAAACTTAGTACATGTGTGAATACATAGACAAAGCGAGTGTCCCTAGTATGCCTCTACTTGACTAGCTCGTTAATAAGATGGTTAAGTTTCGACCATAGACATGTGTTGTCATTTGATGAGCAGGATCACATCATTAGAGAATGATGTGATGGACAAAACCATCCGTTAGCTTAGCATAATGATCGTTAAGTTTTATTGCTATTTCTTTCATCATGACTTATACATATTCCTCTAACTATGAGATTATGCAACTCCGAATCTTTGGAGTGTGAGTGTGGAATGACACCTATGGGATCACAAGAATCCCTACTACGGTTCTTTGGGCGCGAGGGTTGCAAGAAGAGCAGGATTAGTAATCAGCACAAGGATCGTTTACCCGAGGTTGAATTCGCGAGGATCGTAAAACCCTAGTCCTGCTTTGGTGGATGTATTAGTGTTCTTGAGCCCTTGAACTAGCTACGGTGGCTGAGTAGTTCGAGGCGAATACTTCTCTAATGCGCCATGGGCCTCCTATTATAGTCGAAGGGGCTGCCACGGTGGCATCGAGGAGGTGGAAAGGCGTCTGATGATATGAGCTTATCGCTCGTATTACGAGGACAAGGCGCATTTAATCGTCGCTTAGGTGTCCTTGCTTTGCTCGGGGGCGAGGCGAAGCCGTCCGTCCATTCCGCTCCCCTCGTTTTGACCGCATACTGGCCAGCGGCGCATCTTGGCGTCATGTAGGCGAGCATGGTGGTAGGGTCTTCACGAAGATCGCATGCCGCCACGCGTAAACTTGCGTCTGAGGCTGCATGTTGCCCGCGTAGGTGCCAGCCGGTTGGTCGGGCTGGCAGCTGCATCTGTGCTGTGGTGGAGACTTGGCTGGTGCGGGCTGGCGGTAGCCTCTTTGGCGTCCTTGGTGAGGGCCTTGCGGGTGGCCCGGCAAGAGGTCTTACCGTGTCTTGTTGTCGTCCACAGCAAGGATCTTTCCGGGGTCTAGTGGCTTTCCTCGGCAAGGATCCTGCCAAAGTGCGCCGTCTTCTAGTTCTCATTTGATCTTGAATATTCCTTGGTCTTGACAAAGATCTGCATGCCACCATGGAGGTGCCTCCGAGCCCTAGTTCCAGCGTGGTTGGTTGAGTTGGAACCCGTGGGCTGAGGGTGGCTCACTCCGCAGTGTTAGACGAAACCGCCCGACAAGGGGGCGCGAGCTGCCTCGGCAAGGGTCTTGCCAGGGGAACCTGCTTCATCTCTGCTCTTTTGTGATCTTGGCTTGGCGTTGCTCTGGCGGTCTTGAGCTTCGGTTTTACCTCGGTTCACCTCCGTGCATTGCCCGTGTAGCCCGCGGCGTGTAGCTCTGACTGCCCATGCACAAGTAAAGGGTACAAGGTGTGCCCTACTTTTGTACACCGATAGGGCCCGGGCCTGGGCCATGCATAAGCGCGACATGTTGTTGGGCCAGGCCCAAAGCGATCTTGGCGGTGCGGCGGATTTTACTGCGATAACTCTCATCGCTGCACTTCCCCATGGCTCGCGTGCGACATGGAGGTCGTCGCGTGGCGTGGGGTCATGCGTGATCACGGTTTCGCGCGTATGCGTCCGCTTGATTAATCTGAAAGGCGGCCAGCGCCTCCCGTAAAAGGAATAACTGCGGGCGCTGCTCACTTTACCTTCGTGCCTTCTTCCAATCTCGAGAGCATCGCCTTCTCCTTCCTCCCCAAGCTTTGCTCTTGCTTATCGCCGCCGTGTCCCGTCGTCTTGTCTCTTGATCCCCTAGCAGCTATGGCGCAAATCCACCAAGGGCAAAGCCAAGGACAGGCGACACACAGCGCGGAGAGTGTCTTTGGCGGCGTGGAGCGCCTTCGCTGCTTCCCTCGACGATCGACATGTTCGAGCTCAGGAGGCCTTCAAACCCATGTGGGGGTCAAGGCGGGGAGAGAAGGCAGCGCATCCAGCTATCGTGTCATCGCCAATTGCAAGGCGCTCCAAATCGATACCCTTTCTTCGTCGACTACTTCTCACGTGGGCTCTGTCCCCCTTTTTGATTTCTTCAGCGGCGTCATGCACCTCTGGCTTCAACCTTTTGGATTTTACTCCAAATGCCGTGGCGTGCATAGCTATTCAGCGCAGCGCCTCTGCGAGGCTTCGCAGGGGTGCACCCCAACACTGACGCTCTTCGCCACTACTTCTCCCTTGGATCAGCAGGCGCCATCTCTGGCTGCATCACTGGATCCCACGGTCAAGGGGCATACCGGGCGCCATGAAGGAGAGGTGGGAGGAATGGCGGGGCGGTGGTGCTGGATCGAGAGAAGGACCAGCGGCGTTTGTGAGGTTCTCCGGCGGCCCGACCAGCGAGGCGGCAGAACAGCGTCGGCGCCAGCGACGAGCTCGATCACCACCACAAGGATCGCCCGACTTCGAGGCGGGCTCACCCTCGAGATGATCAGGCGGTTCATCCGCCGCGAATCGCTCCATTGCACAACAAGGGAGGTCGGCTGGCTCTTCCTGACGCCGCCGACATCATGAGAAGCCGCCCGGCCTCGACCACAACTTCACGGTGATGGGGCATGCTCACTTCTTCCAACAGCTCTTCCAGCTCGGCGTAAACCGTGGCGGCGGTCGGCGAACCGGCAAGGCGCGAGGAGGCGCTGCAAAGGCGGCAAAAGGTGCCAAGGGGCCCTTGTTCAAGTTGCGGCAGGAGTGGTCCGCTAAGCAATAACTTCGCCGGGCGAGATCATTGCCATGATCGGACTTCAAAGCGCATGGCCTTGATCCGAGTTAGGTCGAGCTGGAGAGATTAAGGTGCAGGAGTTCTTGATACCTTGCATGAGGGTACATCACCGCTGAGCAGCGGCTTGTCCGGAGACACCACCGGCGAGCTTGACTACATCGCCGCCCAGGCGATGGGTAACTTCCGAGGAAGGCAAGCGGCGCCCGGTGGCGTGGAAGGGAGGCCCACGGCGGCGGAGGAGGAAGGCTTCGCCCGGTGGGCGGAGGCGGCTGGGGAGACCAGCAGCGCCCGACGCAAGGCTCCTCTTGTTGAGATCGGCCGATGAGTCATTGTCGGAGGAGGCGGGGCTGTTGATCCTCCGACCACGGGAAGAAGAGGCGAGTCTGCGGCGGGCCACTTGGCGGCGGTATGGCCCCGTCAAGGCCGTCTGACGGCCAAAGTCTCTGGAGGAATCCGCATGTCGAGATGAGGTCAGCGGCGAAGAAGGTGGTGAGGGCGCTGTGGCGAAGAAAGCATCTGCCTCCTCTTCGTCCAGCGGCGGACTCCGCCCTCCTCCCCTCCTCCGGCGGAACACCGGCTCGGGGTCACCTTTGACTTGGTCCTCAGCCCGGAGAAAAGGAAGGCAGCGGAGGAGGAGGTGGACTCAGTGAGTATGCTGTTCCTCTCTGTCATCTCTGTCTCTTCAATCTGTGCCTTGTCTTGATTTGTTTCCGCCTTCATAGGGGCCAGGCAGCTGGCCAGGAAGGTGAAGAGGGCCAAGGCCTCGGCGGCCAGCCCGGCGTGTGCCGAGGCGCCATTGGTGGTCTTGAGCAGCCGGACAGCAGCCCCGGCACAGCCCCTAAGCGTAAGTCCATCACTCTCCCTAAATCGACATGTGCCGGGGTATGGCCTTTAGTCTTGACCTCGGCTGGGTCGCGGGGAGGAGAGCAGCGGCGGGGCCGAGCCCAGAGGGCTACTCCCAACCGCCGCCCCTATCGACCACCCCACCCAGGCGTCCTGCAAGGCGCCCGGCGCCGAGCCACGCATATGGAGGAGGAGGAGGAGAACTCGGGTGCGATAAGCCGCCTCGGCGCCAAACATTGGCTGGGAAGGGACTTCTGCTTGCCAGCCTGGCTAGTAAGTTGTTACGCCTTTCGTCCCTGTTCCTTTTCTTTCACGACCCTTGGCCTTGGCCTTGCCTCAATCCCTCCTTTGGTGCAGATCCCTCCTCGTCAGGACCGGGGATGTGGGCGCCATCATCGAAGATGTCGCCAAGGCAGCTGCTTGGTGCGGCGAGAGATCCTTCCGGGGGCGCCGCCAAGGGGCTGCCGAGAGCCCAACAAGGCCCCTTGCCGAGGAGGCGGCAAGGGACCTGCGGGAAGGCTGGCAAGGCTGTCGCCGAGGAGGCTGGTCGATGACCAGCCTTCCTCCTCGCAGCCTCTGGCTCCGACAAGTACCGAGGTGAGTGAAGACTTGTTAGTCCACCTACGGTGTGTCGAGCACCGGGGCGCGCCCGTCGAGGAGAGGTTTTTAGCGATGAAGTGCTTGCGGCCACAGGCCTCGAAGTAGATCAGCGGCGAACACATGTAACACCCGGATGTAACTTGCCATATTTGTAACTCCGACTCTTGCCATTTCGGCTTTAAGTTATGAGATAACCATTGGTTGGGTTTTGTCTTCGTTTTGCATTTTGTTCATGTCATGCATTTCATATCATGTCATCATGTGCATCTCATTTTGCATACGTGTTACGTCTCATGCATCGAGCATTTTCCCCGTTGTCCGTTTTGCAATCCGGCACTCCTATGTCCTCCAGCGCCCCCTTTTGTCTCTTTTCGTGTGCGGGTGTTAAACTTTCTCAGAATGGACCAAGATTTGCCAAGTGGCCTTGTTACACCACCGGTAGACCGCCTGTCAAATTTCGTGTCATTTAGAGTCCGTTTGATACTCCAACGGTTAACCCGGTAACCGCAAAAGCCTCTTGTGTATCGCAGCCCAACACCCCTTCAAAACAGCCCAATAACCCATCTAAACCTCTTCCATGTCCTCCGCCCGTCGGATCACGATCGCGTGGTAGCTTACACCTCATTTGGACACTCCAAACTCCCTCTACCTATAAATATGCACCCTCCTCCAAATCCGGGTCCGAAACCCTAGCCCCACTCCCTCTCCGCGCCCGAGACCGTCTGGTCGGTCCGGACGAATCAGCGCCGCCGCCCCACCGCCTATCTCGCGCCGCCGTCGGCCCAGCTTGATCTACGTTGCTGCCCAGCGTCTCTTAGCGTCCGCCGCCCAGCGTCGAGCTCTCCGCCGCGCGCCCCCTCGTCCCTCCGGCCGCCACCCCGCTCCGCCTCGCCGTCACGGAGACCCGCCGCCGCCCAGCTCCTCCGCCGCTGCCTCGTCGCGGACGTCGTCCCCGCCGCCTCTCGCGGATCCGGCGGATCCGGCTCCCGAAGCCCTCTCCGTGAGCTGTGGCGCCCGACCACCGTCTCCCTCCTCTCCGGCCACTCCTCCGGCGAACCTCGGCGTCTGCGCCGACGAACCCTAGATCTGATCCACGAGGTTGAACCCATCTCAAGTCATTTTTCTGCTATATTTTTAGCCCCTATTCGTCATGCCATAACTTTGTGCTTTCGCTGCTCCGTTTTGTCGTGCTATATATCAAAATGTTCATCATGATGTCCTCTTCATTTCGTTCCATTGTGGCATGCTTGTTTGAGTTCATCTGGGTGCCCAAATCTCTGATGCAAGAGTGCTATAAAATGTTAGGTGCTGATTCTTATCAGATTATGAGCATTTGTCATTTTTGCTACATTTATTGTGTGCTGCATATGGGCATGAGCTCTACATGTGTTTTGGGATATGCCATACCATATTTACAGGGGTATATGCAATGTATTTTTGTGATCAATGTGGTGACTAGCACAAGCATGCAAAGTAGCTCTCGCGATATTGCTGTTTTCAGGGACAGAATTTGGCTAAGCCATTTCCCTGCAGTTATTTTTGTGCTATGTATTCATGTTGCTACAGTGAGATCCATGCCTCTTTTGAGTACGTTCAGTAAGGATGTTTTGGACATATGGATGTGGTCTATCCATCCTTGCTCCTGTTTGCAATTATGGAGTGCTCTAGCATGTCTCAATCTTTCTCTTCTTTTACTATAAAATGTTCCTCATGATTGTTTACATGTTAATCAATTTTGCATGGTTATTCCTAGTGATCCATGCATGCTATGAACTTGCTCTTGCCATGGTTAGCTTAATGAACATGTCGTCTTGCTTTTAGTATGCTTGTTTTGTCACGCAATGCCTTGTGATGAGTGGTTTGAGCTTCATAAAGTTGCCTTCATGCTGCTGTTTATGCCATGCTTTGTTTTTTTCTGCCAAGTCTGAATCATGTGAAACTTGCTATGTTTATATGGGTGCCATCATATCTTACATGCCTTTTTGGCTCATGATCTGTAAGGACTTTTGTTCTATGCATTTAGTAGATTCATGACATTGCTTTGTTTGCTACGTTATGTTCCTGTAGCATGTTGTTAGATTGCTCTAAACATGTCTTCCTGATGTTGATTCCTGGCATGTTATTTTCACCAAGTCTGTGAAGCTGATATCTTTTGCACTTTTGCCATGCTTGTTTGAACCTGCTCTTTTGTTATTTAGCCATAGCTCAGTGTTCATCTTTTGTCAAGAATCTTGAGTATATTACTGCCATGTGCTTTTTTGTTATGGTGGAGTGCAGTAGCTTAGTCTATTGTTGCATACTAAGTGGCATCATCTTGTTAATGCAAAATTCTGCCATCCTTGTTTTGCTTGTCATTTGCAAACCGTGCATCCGATTCGGTGTTCTTTATATTGATTTCAACGAAATCATCTCATCTTTCTAGCGGCATACTTGGTTTGCCAAGTTGATGCATTGTTCATCTTTTCCCTTAAGACGCATATACATTGCATATCACATCTCGCATATCATGCCATGTTTTGCTTCATGTTGCTTGTGCATCACCCATGATTGATTGTTGGTCCTTTGCTGTGTTCTTGCTTTGGGTAGAGCCGGGAGACGAGTACGTGAACGAGGAACCTGTTGAGAACGCTTGCGAGGATCAAGATTTTGACAACTCTGAGAACTTTGCAGGCAAGATGACCATACCCTCGAAATCACTTCTATCTTTGCTTGCTAGTTGTTACGCTCTATTGCTATGTCGCTACCTACCACTTGCCATATCATGCCTCCCATGTTTCCATGTCAAGCCTCTAACCATCCTTTCCTAGCAAACCATTGTATGGCTATGTTACGCTTTTGCTCGGCCCCTCTTATAGCGTTGCTAGTTGCGGTGAAGTTGAAGTTGGTTCCATGTTGGAACATGGATATTTTAGGATATCAAAATATCTCTTATTTAATTAATGCATCTATATACTTGGTAGCGGGTGGAAGGATCGGCCTTATGCACGGTGTTTTGTTCCCTCTTGCCGCCCTAGTTTCTGTCATACGGTGTTATGTTCCTTGATTTTGCGTTCCTTACGAGGTTGGGTGATTTATGGGACCCCTTGACAGTTCACCTTGAATAAAACTCCTCCGCAAGGCCCAACCTTGGTTTTACATTTCCTACCACCTACACCTTTCCCTTGGGTTTCCATGAGCCAGGGTCATCTTTATTTAGCCCCGGGCCGGTGCTCCTCAGTGTTGGTCCAAAGCTGAGGCAACCTGCAGAGCCTGCAGAGAAACTTCGAGGCCTGGTTTTTATAACGCCCGGATTCGATCGCGGTGTCCTTCGATTATTCGCCGTCGCTGCCATGTCATTTGCTTGCGTGTTGCACTTTGCCATGTCATCATCTGCATTTTATCATGTCATCATGCGCATTTCATTTTGCATACGTGTTCGTCTCATGCATCCGAGCATTTTCCCGTTGTCCGTTTTGCAATCCGGCACTCCTATGTCTCGGCGCCCCTTTTACCTCTTTTCGTGTGCGGGTGTTAAGCGGTCTCGGAATGGACGAGGTTTGTCAAGCGGCCTTGGTATAGCACCGGTGAACCGCTGTCAAGTTCGTGCCATTTGGAGGTCGTTTGATACTCAGCAGTTAGCAAGGTAACCGTAAAGCCCTCTTTGAGTTGCAGCCCAACACCCCTTTCAAAGTGCCCAAAACCCACCAAACTCCCTCCATGCTCTCGATCGTTCGATCACGATCGTGTGGTAAAACCGCACCTCATTTGGACTCTCCTAGCTCCTCTACCTATAAAACTAGTTCCCCGAAATTTGCGGATGAATTCGCAGATGAACCCTAAGCCCATCTCCTCACGCGGCGGGCGTGTCCGCCCGCCGCGGACGACCACCGCCGCCACCCGGCCAATGGGCGCTCGCCACGTCTGGCCGCGACGCCGCCCGCCCGCGGCGGCCGCCCGTCGCCCGCCCGGGCCGCGCCGCCGCCCGCCGCCGTGTGGCCGAAAGCCGAGCCGCCCGGCCGGATCATCTCGCCGCCGCCGGATCGCGCCCGTCGTTGCCAGCGCCGCCGCCGGCGCGCCGCCGCCCGTGCGCCGCCGGACCGACCTCGCGGGCCTCGTCCCTCGTCGGCGTCCTCCGCCTCGCCGCCCTTCGCCGGTAAATGCGCCGTCGCGCCACCGGCGCGCCTCCATCGACCCGCCGCCCTTGCCGAGCTCCCGTGCCCCAGCGCCGCCGGGCCGGGCGCCCAGCGCCCGCGCCCGCCGCGTACATAGCCGCCTCCGCCGGAGCTTCGCCCGCCTCGCGCCTCCACGCCGGCGCCCTCCACCGCCGTCCCCGCGGATCCCGTCGCCCCCGCGGATCTGCTTCTCCCCGCCTCCTCCGGCCGCCATCTCCCTCCTCTCCGGCGACATCCCCGGCGAACCTCGTAATCTGTGCATGGTTGACTTCTTCCCCCCTCCAAATCCACTAAGTCCCCGAAATTGTTGCATATTTTGTTGCATTTTCATCGCATCATAACTCTGTCATCGTTGCTCCGTTTCATGCGTTTAATATGTCAAAATGTTCGTCTCAAAGAGTAGATCATTTCATCTCATTGCATCTTTTTCATTGGAGCTCATCTTGATTCCCGAAATGCTGTTAGAAGAGTGCTATGTGATGTTAGTTTCAGATTCTTATCAGAGCATGCACTTTTGTCATTTTTGCCATGATTGATGTGTGCATCCTATGAACTTGAGTCCTACATGTGTTTTGTAATATGCCATGCCATCTTTACAGGGGTGTATGCCAAGTATTTTTGTGATCTCTGTGGTGACTAGCACAAGCATGCAAACTAGGCTTCATGATGTTGCTGATTTCAGCCTTGTTTTCTTGATATTTTTATGCCATGTTAACTTGATGCTCTGAGAGAGATCCATGCTTATTTTGAGATACTTCAGTAAGGATGTTTTGTTATACATGTCTTGCTCTATCCATCCATGCCCTTGTTTGCAATTATGGAGTGCCATAGCTTGAGTCAATCGAGCTCTACTTTTGCTATAAAATGTTTCCTGGCAGGTTGTTTACATGTTATTCAATTTTGCCAAGGTTGTTGTAGTTGATCCGTGTATGCTATGATCTTGTTCTTGCCATGTATAGCTTCTATGCCATGTCTTATTACTGTGAGTTGCCTTGCTATGCCATGTATTGCTCTGTGGTGAGTGGTTCAAGCTCACCAACATGCCTACTTATTGTTGTTCCTGCCATGTTTGAATCTGTAATATAACTTGCCATGTTTACGTGGGTGCTATCATATTTTCTGATCCTTTTTGGCTTATGGTCAGTAAAGGACTTTTGTTCTATGCATTTAGTAGATTCATGCCATGCCTTTGTTTGCCTTGATAAGTTCCTGTAGCATGTTGTTTCATAGCTCTAAACATTGCAACTTTGATGTTATTTACGCTAAAGTCAAGCTGTTATTATTTGCAATCTTGCCATGTGTTTTTGGGCATGATCTATTGATTTCTGGAGATAGCTCAGTGTTCATGTTTTGTCATGCTTTACCTGTACATCATGCCCATGCCTTTTGTTATTATGTTGAGGTGCTGTAGCATGTTGTTTTGATGCTTGCAATATGCCTACTTGTTGTTTTGGACAGATTGTTGCTATAACTTGTATAGGGTGTATGTGTTGATCCGTTGCTCCGTTTTGAGTGTGCTCTATATGAAACTTGCTTGATTTTGCATGTAGTTTCATATTATCATGTTGCATCCATGTTTTGAGGTGTTTGCTTGATGTTTGGGTGCATTTTGCATCAATGCCATGCTTAACTTGTTTTGCTCATCTCTTCTAGGCCGTAGCTCCGAATCTAATGAACTTTATATGTAACTTGACTAGAATTTCGTGTAGATCATGTTGGTGCATCTTAACTTGCTGTTTAACAACTTGAACATAAGGTTATTCAGATCTGGACCAATTTCGAAATTTGCATATGAGGACTTACCGGAATTGTTATATGTTGTTCCCGGCCTCATTTAAACTTGCTTTGATGTGTTGTTCTTGTTTGCATCATCTCTTGCCATGAGTAGCCTCATCTAGATTTGTCATGCATCATGCTTGTTGTGCATCATGCCTTGTTCATGTGTGGTGTGTTTACTATGTTGTGTGCTTCTTCTTGTTAGTTCCCGTTTCGTTGCGATCGTGAGGATTCGTTCGTCTACGCTTGGTTCGGCTTCATCCGTTCGTCTTCTTCATGGACTCGTTCTTCTTCCTTGTGAGATTTCAGGCAAGATGACCGCTACCCTGGATCTCACTACTACCATTGCTATGCTAGTTGCTTCGTTCTATCGCTATGCTGCGTTACCTATCACTTGCTGCTCAAACCATCCCAAATTGCCATGTCATCCTCTAACCTTTGTCACCCTTCCTAGCAAACTGTTGTTTGGCTATGTTACCGCTTTGCTCAGCCCCTCTTATAGCGTTGTTAGTTGCAGGTGAAGATGAAGTTTGTTCCTTGTTGGAACATGGAGATGTTGTTCCTTGTTGGAATATGTTTACTTGTTGGGATATCACAATATCTATTGTTTAATTAATGCATCTATATACTTGGTAAAGGGTGGAAGGCTCGGCCTTATGCAGTGCTTTGTTCCCTCTTGCCGCCCTAGTTTCCGTCATATCGGTATTATGTTCCCAGTTTTGCGTTCCTAACGGTCGGGTGATTTATGGGACCCCCTTGACAGTTCGCTTTGAATAAGACTTTTCCAGCAAGGCCCAACATTGGTTTTACCATTTGCCTCACCTATACCCTTTTCCCTTGGGTTTCGGAGCCGAGGGTCATCTTTATTTAGCCCCCGGGCGGTGCTCCTTCGAGTGTTGGTACGAACCGAGCAGCCTGCAGGGGCCACCACGGGCAACTCGAGGGTTGGTTTTACTCGTAGCTTGACTTATCCGGTGTGCCACGAGACCGAGATCGTGCACTCCTATCGGATTGTCGGCACATCCGGCGGCTTTCTTGGTCTTGTTTTATTCTTTGTCGAAATGTCTTGTAGCAGGATTCGAGGTGATCGGGTCTTCCGGGAGAAGAATATCCTTCGTTGATCGCGAGAGCTTATCATGGGCTAAGTTGGGACACCCTGCGGGGTTTGAACTTTCGAAAGCCGTGCCAGCGGTTATGTGGCAGATGAGAATTTGTTAATGTCGGTTGTAGAAAACCGAAGTTGATCTTAATTAAAATACACCAACCGTAATGCGTAACCGTGAGTGTCTCTTTTCGGGGTTGATCGAGAGGAGAACACGGTTTCTGGGTTACGTCTGACGTAAGTAGGAGTTCAGGATCACTTCTTGATCATTGCTAGTTGACGACCGTTCCTTTGCTCCTCTTCTCGCTCTCATCTGCGTAAGTTAGCCACCATACATGCTTAGTCGCTGTTGCAACCTCACCACTTTACCCTTCCTTTCCCATTAAGCTTTGCTAGTCTTGATACCCATGGTAATGGGATTGTTGAGTCCTCGTGGCTCACAGATTACTACACCACCAGTTGCAGGTACAGGTTTGCGATGATCATGGCGTGAGGCGATGTGTGCTTGTTTTGGAGTTCTTCTTACGCTTCTTGATCGGGGATAGGTTCGGTCGGCAGCACTGGGCTAGCGAGGTGGATGTCGTTTGAGTTTTGTTTATGTTTCATCCGTAGTGGGATGTTGATCTCTTGTATATGATGTTGATGTATTCTAGTGGCATTTGTGCCTTATGTATGTATCCCTATGTATTTTGTAATGTTGATGTAATGATATCCACCTTGCAAAAGCGTTTCAATATCTTGGTCTATCCTTGGTGGGACCGTCGAGTTCCTTTGGATAGGGTCGCATATTGGGCGTGACAAATCGAGCCTCGACAAACCCTAGAGGCCCCTTGATTGATCATGTAGTTTGGCCGTTGTTGAGTCTAGAATAAAACTATTTTGAGTCTAGTTATATCGGAGGGTAGGAATTCTTTTTACTCCTCTACCCCTTAAATCGCTCTGGTTAGGAATCTTGGCGTAGGTGTTTTGAACTACTCCTCTTCCCTTCAAATTTTTCTTTAGGTTCAGCGATGGGTTTTCCATTCGTTGTTCCTCGGCTCTTTTCATCCGGTGCATTTCTCATCTAGTTGACTCAAGTCTCTTCATCTTTGCAAGTTCAATCCTCGGTTGTTTTCTTTTCCACCGCCCACCCTTCTTCTTATTGCAACGGGTCCGTAATCAGTATCCATCCTACTCATGCGAAGTCTTTACTTTCTTTCCTCGGTGATTTCAAGCTGGTGTTTTCTCTTCAAGATATTACGTCGGTTTCCCTCCCAAGTTGTCTTTGTTTTCCGCCCTCCACCCTATTATTCCGGAGTTCGAGTTTCTTCCGACCATAAATTTCATTAAATGCTGAGTCTCTTGATCTTCCTCAATCATTTCAACGGTGGTTTCTCGTCTAGTTCGTCATTCTCCATCTCTTTCTTTTCCGGTGGATTCAATTCAAGTTTTTGGGTTAATCATATTCTTTTCCTTCAAAGTGTTCTCTTTGCTCGTTCGTCTCTCGCGGTTTATCATTCGGAGTTAGGAAGACATATCGGGAGATTAAATACGTGTGCCAATTAATTGAGGTTGTCACCTCATTCAAATATTTCATTTGTTCGGTGCATCATCTATCATTCAACAATCCTTTCCGGCGGTGTTATCTATTGATGGGCCCTAACCCACGGGTCTTTTCGAGGATCTTACGACTCTTGATTCCCGGAGTTATTCTTAATTCTTTTGGAGTTTGGCGTAAGTATGAATTTCATCGGTCAGATGTTTTTCCAAGATCGATTTCAAATCATTTTCATTGTTGACTCAACGTCTTTGTTTTTCATTCTCCGGGCGTCTCAACAATTCTGCATGGTGACTCTCGTCGTCATTCTCAACATTTGAAGACCGTCGTAGATTTTTCTCTTAAATCTTGTCCGTTCTCCCAGAAGTTTCATGGTTCTAGCTTCATATTATCCTCTCGAATTATTCCGTTTGTCGGAGATTCTTTTCATCCATCCGGAGCATTTAGGGAGTTGTTTTCCGTCTCGATCATCCGGAGGTCATCTTTTGGAATATTTCTTAGTTCCAAGTTTTCAACCGTTCATCTCAATATTCTTCGATTGCTTCGTTCAAGTATTCTTCTATCAGTTCGCGATCTCTTTGTTCTCTTGCTTTTTAATTCCCTCAAGTATCTTAGTGCTTTTCTAATTCTTCCGGTGATTCATTCTCTTTCATCAGTCATTTGAATTCTTACGGTGGTTCGTTCAGGATTCTTTTTCTTTGATTATCATATTAATCCATTCGTTCTTTTCGATCCTACCGGTGGTTCATGAAGCCCTTCTCAAGTTTGCAATATGTCACTTCTCAATTCTTTTTCAAGAAGAACAAGTGATATGCAAAAATCCATTGTTTGTCATCAATTTAATTTGATGAAGGATAAGCATACAATAAATCTTATTCTTATTCCATCCAAGCTGATTAATCTTTTCCTTGGAGTTTGTTCTTGATGAATAAATTCTACTTCCAATTGTTTTCATCTTTTCTTATCAGGAGTTCAGTTTCCTCGGCCATTTAGTCCGGAACCTCCATCGGAATCATACATAGCTTTAATCTTATTCTTTCATCCTTCATTTCTATCTCATCATCCTTTTGTTACGGAGTTCTTCACGGTGGTTAGTCATGATTTAATTCATTCATCAAGTGTTCATCAAGATTTTGTTGGTGGAGTTCAAGTATCTTTTCTTCTGCATTTGAAGTGCAAACAATTCTCCGTTTTCTTTGAAGTGGAGTTTTGCATTTCTTCGTTCTTCTCAGCTATTTAATCTTTTCCGCTTGTGGTGGCGATCAGCTCTTAATTTTGAGATGTTATCCGTAAGTCCACAACAAGTTTATTTTTCGTTGTTGATTTTCTCAACAACTCCACTCAATCCTTCCTTCTAAGTTCTTTTCATTCTATTTCAATTCTTTCCGGAGTTTTGTGTCATGTCTTCATCAAGTGTCATTCCATCTGGTGAAGTTCGTGTTCTATCCTTCCATTTTCAGCGGGTGCTACCTAAATCCTTCAGTCTTATTCGTTTCTTTTCTCATTCTAACCACTCCGGTTAGAGCGAGTGCTTCATAGTCTATCGGAGTTCGTGAGCTTTTCGATTCTCGTCATTCTCGTCGTTTCTCTCTTCTTCTCAGTGCTCTCGATTCTTTGTCTCTTCTCTCTTGCGTTTCTTGTTTCACCTCATCCTTTTCCTTTCGTCTCGGTCCTAAGATCTCGGGGCGAGATCTCTTGTTAGTGGAGGAGTGTTATGCGCCCGGATTGATCGCGGTGTCCGTCGATTATTAAATCGTCTTTGCCATGTCATGTGCTTGCGTGTCTCTCTTTGCCATGTCATCATATGCATTTCATATCATGTCATCATGTGCATTTCATTTTGCATACGTGTTCGTCTCATGCATCCGAGCATTTTCCCCGTTGTCCGTTTTGCAATCCGGCACTCCTATGTTCCCAGCGCCCCCTTTTACCTCTTTTCGTGTGTGGGTGTTAAGCGGTCTCGGAATGGTCCGAGTTTGTCAGCGGCCTTGGTATAGCACCCGGTGAACCGCTTTGTCAAGTTTCGTGCCATTTGGAGGTCGTTTGGTACTCAGCAGTTAACGAAGGTAACCGTACAAGCCTCTTTGTTTGCAGCCCAACACCCCTTTCTAAGTGGCCAAAACCCAGCAAACTCCCCTCCATGCTCTCGGTCGTTCGATCACGATCGCGTGGCAACCGCACCTCATTTGGACTCTCTAGCTCCTCTACCTATAAACTAGATCCCACCGAAATTCGCGGATCATTTCGAGCGAAACCCTAAAATCCCCCCGCGCGGCGGACATATCCACCCCGGCGGACGCGCCGCCGCCGCCGCGCCATGTCGGGGCTCGACACCTGTCCCGACGCCTCCGCCTCCGCATTACCGAGGCCGGATCTGCCCGCCCGGGCGGGGCGCGCCGCCGCCGCCGCCCGGCGCCCGAGCCAGGCTTCGCCCGGCCCGCGCCTCGCCCGCCGCCATGATCGCGCCGCCTTCAGCGCGCCGCCCCGCCGCCCTCGCGGCGCGACTTACTCCGCCCGCGCGCCAGCCTCCCCGCCGCCCGCCCGCTTATTCGCCGCCGCCTACGCCCCGGGCCGCCCGCCGAGCTCCTTGGCTCCCGCGCCCCAGCCGCGCGGCAGCCCGGCGCCTCTCGCGGCGGCCTCGACCTCCGCCTCGGCGCCTCCTGCCTTGGCGTGCGCCTCCACCCGCTCCCCAGCGCCCAGAATCCGGCAAGCCGGCGGATCCGCTTCTCCCGCCTCCTCCGCCGCCATCTCCCTCCTCTCGGCGACATCCCCGGTGAACCTGCATGTCTGTGCATGGTTGACTTCTTCCCCCCCTCCAAATCCACTAAGTCCCGGGTATTTGCATATTTTGTTGCCTCGTTGCTCCGTTTCATGCGTGTAATATGTCAAGTTGTTCGTCTCGAAGAGTAGATCATTTCATATCATTGCATCATTTTCATTTGAGCTCATCTTGATTCCCTAAATGCTGTTAGAAGAGTGCTATGTGATGTTAGTTTACATTTCTTATCAGAACATGCACTTTGTCATTTTGCCATGATTGATGTGTGCACCCTATGACTTGAGTCCTACATGTGTTACTGTAATATGCCATGCCGTCTTTAAAGTGGTGATTGCTATGTATTTTTGTGATCTATGTGGTGACTAGAACAAGCATGCAAACTAGGCTTCTGATGTTGCTGATTTCAGCCCTGTTTTCTTGATATTTTTATGCCATGTTAACTTGATGCTACTGAGAGATCCATGCATATTTTGAGATACTTCATAAGTATGTTTTGTTATACATGTCTTGCTCTATCCATCCATGCCCTAGTTTGCAATTATGGAGTGCCATAGCTTGAGTCAATCGAGCTCTACTTTTGCTATAAAATGTTTCCTGGCAGATTGTTTACATGTTATTCAGTTTTGCCAAGGTTGTTGTAGTTGATCCTTGTATGATATGATGTTGTTCTTGACATGTATAGCTTCTATTCCATGTCTTCTTACTGTTAGTTGCCTTGCCATGCCATGTATTGCTCTGTGGTGAGTGGTTCAAGCTCACCAACATGCCTACTTATTGTTGTTCTGCCATGTATGAATCTGTAATATAACTTGCCATGTTTACATGGGTGCCATCATATTTTCGATCCTTTTTGGCTTATGGTCGATAAGGGACATTTGTTCTATGCATTTAGTAGTTTCATGTCATGCCTTTGTTTGCCATGATAAGTTCCTGTAGCATGTTGTTTCATAGCTCTAAACATTGCACTTTGATGTTATTTACTGTAATGCAGGCTATTATTATTTGCAATCTTGCCATGTCATTTTGAGCATGTTCTAGTGATTTGGAGATAGCTCAGTGTTCATGTTTTGTAATGCTTTACCTGTACATCATGCCCATGCCTTTTGTTATTATGTTGAGGTGCTGTAGCTTGTTATTTTGATGCTTGCAATATGCCTAGTTTACTTTTTGACAGATTGTTGTTATGTCTTGTATAGTGTGTATGTGTTGAACCGTTGCTCCGTTTTGAGTGTGCTCTATATGAAACTTGCTTGATTTTGCATGTAGTTTCATATTATCATGTTGCATCCTTGTTTTGAGGTGTTTGCTTGATGTTTGGGTGCATTTTGCATCAATGCCATGTTTATCTTGTTTTGCTCATATCTTCTAGCCGTAGCTCGAATCTAATGAAATTTATATGTAACTTGACTAGAATTTACGTGTAGATTATCGTGGTGCATCTTAAATTGCTGTTTAACAACTTGAACAAAGGTTTATTCAGATCTGGACCAATTTCGAAATTTACATATGAGGACTTCTAGGAATTGTTCTATGTTGTTCCGGCCTCATTTAAACTTCCGCTTTGATGTGTTGCTCTTGTTTGCATCATCTCTTGCCATGGGTAGCTTCATGTAGCCTTTTTCATGCATCATGTCTTGTCCATGTGTGGTGTGTTTACTATATGGTGTGCTTCTTCTTGTTAGTTCTGTTTCGTTTACGATCGTGAGGATTACGTTAGCTCTACGCTTGGATCGGCTTCTTCCGTTCATCTTCTTCATGGACTCGTTCTTCTTCCTTGCGGGATTTCAGGCAAGATGACCTTCTACCCTGGATCTCACTACTATCATTGCTATGCTGAGTTGCTTCGTTCTTTAATGCTCTACGCTACCTATTACATTTTCAAGCCATCCCAAATTGCCATGTCATTCTCTAACCTTTTACCCTTCTATACAAACCGTTGTTTGGCTATGTTACCGCTTTGCTCAGCCCTCTTATAAGTATTGGGTTAGTTGCGGTGAAGATGAAGTTTGTTCCTTGTTGGAACATGGAGATGTTGTTCCTTGTTGGAACATTCTTACAATGTAAAGGTGTGGAAGGCTCGGCCTTATGCAGTGTTTTGTTCCTCTCTTGCCACCCTAGTTTCCGTCGTATCGGTTATAATGTTCCCAGTTTTGTCCCTACTTGCAGCGGTGGTGATTTATGGGACCCCCTTGACAGTTCGCTTTGAATAAGACTTTTCGGCAAAGGCCCAACATTGGTTTTACCATTTGCCTCACTAGCCCTTTTTCCCTTGGGTTTCAGGAGCCCAAGGGTCATCTTCTATTAGCCCACCGGGCGTTGCTTCTCTAAGTCTTGCTGAACCCAGTAAATACGGGCCCCCCGTGCAACTCGAGGTTTGGTTTCTCGTGGGATGTCTCATCGGTGTTGCCCCAGGCGAGATATGTGTGCAGCTCCTATCAGGTTGCCGGTAGCATAGGGGCTTTGCTGGTCTTGTTTTATTCTTTGTCGAAATGTCTTGTGGCAGGATTCCGAGGCGGTCCCGGTCTTCCGGGAGAAGGAATATCAACCGTTGATCGCGAGAGCTTATCATGGGCTAAGTTGGGACACCCTGCGGGTATAAACTTTCGAGAGCCGTGCCAGCGGTGATGTGGCAGATGGGAATTTGTTAATGTCGGTTGTTGAAAACCGAAGTTGATCTTAATTAAAATACACCAACCGTGTCGTAACGTGAGTGTCTCTTTTGGGGTTGATCGAGAGGAGAACACGGTTTTACAGAGACGACACCGTATGAATTATGGTTTGGGAAGAAACCTAAGCTATCGTTTCTAAAAGTTTGGGGATCACGATGCTTATGTCAAGAAACTTCAACTGAAAAGCTCAAACCCCGTCGGAAAAATCGTCTTCATAGGATACCCTAAAGAAACCATTGGGTATACCTTCTACTTAAGATCGAGGCAAGATCTTTGTTGCCAAAACGGATCCTTTACGGAAAAAGTTTCTCTCGAAAGAAGTAAGTGGGAGGAAAGTAGAACTTCGATGAAGTACTACCTCTTGAACAGGATAGTAGTGCAGCTCGGGAAAATGTTCTGTGATGCCTACACGGCGAAGAAATTAATGATGATTGTCAAGGTACTTGGATCAAGTTGCTCTTGAACCGTGGGTCCACAAGGACACGTTCCGCACAGTGGTGCAGCACCCATCACAAATCATGTTGTTGAACAACGGTGAACCTTGAACTATGAAGAAGCGATGGCGGGCCCGATTCCAACAAATGGCTAGAAGCCATGAAATCGAGATATAATCCATGTAGGAAAACAAGGTATGGACTTTGGTGACTTGCCGATGATCGTGACGATAGAAAACAAATGGATCTTTAAGAAGAAGGCGGACGCGGATGGTAATGTCACCATCTATAAAGCTCGACTTGTCGCTAAGGGTTATCGGCAAGTTCAAGGGATTGACTATGATGAGACTTTCTCTCCGTGGCGAAGCTTAAGTCCGTCCGAATCATGTTAGCAATTGCGCATACTATGATTATGAGATATGGCGGATGGGCGTCAAAATAGCGTTCATACGGTTATCTTAAGGAGGAGCTGTATATGATGCAGCGGAAGGTTTTATCGATCCTAAGAATCTTGACAAAGTATGCAAGCTCCATGATCCATTTATGGGCTGGTGCAAGCATCTCGGAGTTGGAACATTCGCTTTGATGAGATGATCAAAGCGTTTGGGTTTATCTGAGACTTATGGAGAAGCCTGCGTTTACAAGAAAGTGAGTGGGAGCTCTATAGCATTTCTCATATTATATGTAGATGACATACTTTTGATGGGAAATGATATAGAATTCTTGGACAACATTAAGGCCTACTTGAATAAGTGTTTTCAATGAAGGACCTTGGAGAAGCTGCTTATATATTAGGCATCAAGATCTATAGAGATAGATCGAGGCGCCTCATAGGTCTTCACAAAGCACATATCTTGATAAGATTTTGAAGAAGTTCAAAATGGATCAGTCAAGAAGGGGTTCTTGCACATTGCAAGGTGTGAGATTGAGCTCAGCTCAATGCCCGACCATGGCGAAAGATAAAGAAGAGATGAGTGTCATCCCTATGCTCCAGCCATAGGATCTATTATGTATGCCATGCTGTGTACGGACCTGATGTAAACCTTGCCGTAAGTTTGGTAGGAAGGTACCAAAGTAACCCGACAGGAACAACTGAGCGATGGTCAAGAATATCCTGAAGTACACGAAAGGACAAAGGACATGTTTCTCGTTTATGGAGGTGACGAAGAGCTAAATCGTAAAGGTTACGTCGATGATAGCCCGACACAGATCAGATGACTCTAAGTCACAAACCGGATATGTGTATATGTTGAATGGTGGAGCGATGGCTGGTGCAGTTTGCAAGCGAAGCGTCGTGGCGGGATCTACATGTGAGCGGAGTACATGGCAGCCTCGGAGGCAGCGCATGAAGCAATTTTGGTGAAGGAGTTCATCACCGACCTAGGAGTCATACCCAATGCGTCGGGGCCGATCAAACTCTTACGTGACAACTTTGGAGCTATTGCACTTGCCAAGGGCCCAGGTTTCACAAGAAGACCGAGGCACATCAGCGTCGCTTCAACTCCATCCGTGAAAATGTTCGGGATGGAGACATAGAAATTAGTAAAGTGCATACGGATCTGAATGTCGCATGAGATCGTTGACTAAACCTCTTTCGTGGGCAAAACATGATCAACACCAAAACTCTATGGGTGTTCGATTCATCACAATGTAACTAGATTATTGACTCTAGTGCAAGTGGGAGACTGTTGGAAATATGCCTAGAAGCAATAATAAAAGCATTATTATTATATTTCCTTGTTCATGATAATTGTCTTTTATTCATGCTATAAGCT